>JAXGGA010005398.1:0-78655 GCA_038373865.1 Uloborus plumipes
ATTCTTGTAAATATTGGTACTCTTCCTCTTAATATTGAGGACTAAAAAGAAAGAAAACTAGTATGTAATGGCCACCACGAAATTTCATTCGATATCGTTGTTATCAATACTTCGATCAAATGTATACCACTCATGCAATCGCTACTGCAAAATTCTGACATTTCCGAAACGGGAAGATGTAATGATTGGAGATAGGCAATATTTAATTCATCGGCGTGAACCTTTTGAAACCAATGCCTGTGTTAAGAATATGTTTCATTTACATACATAAATAAAATAGCAGATAAATATTTATTCACATAGGCTTACCATAAAAAACAGAGTTACGAAACAAAATACTATCTAACATATCTGACAACAGTCCTTTTTTCCAGTTATAGAAATACCCCAGCAAAAACATTCAAAGCGCGAAATGGAAAATCATTGTAAAAGCCTTGAGTAAATCAATTAAAAAAACTGTATTTATCAACAAATAGAAAATGGCAACGGATAAAAATTTAATAAAATCCTTGGAAGTTTTCCGACGTTTTGCCATCAATTAATTAGCTCAAAAGCAAATTTTTTTTTTAAATTGGAGTTATCTTTCACATTGTTTATTTAATTAAGCGGAAAAATATCCAGATGAACACCCCTTTTAGCGTTTGATGCCAAATATAATCGGCGTATTTCACTAAAATAGCAACAATATTTCTTGAGATATAGCAGTTGCAAGGAAAAAAAGAGAGCGTTCGATTGCACCACCACTCTGAAAGATATTAGCACCTAAATTTAGTCGGTTCTTGCACTCTCCAAGGCCAACCTGAGGATCAAGTTTTGTTTGATTCCGCTCATTACTTTTTGAGATATATAAGTCACAAGTAATAAAAATACACATTGGATTGCACAACCCCCGTTTAAGATATTGATCCAAAAATTAAATCAGCACATGTACACTATAGGGTCTACCTATAGACCAATTTTTGTTTGATTCCGCCAGTTACTTCCTGAGATATAGCAGTCACCCATTTTTTTTTTTCACGGTCGTCTGCCACCAGTTTGGAACCCGGCTGGACGTCTGCTATTGTGATTTTTCAATAGTACTAATCGACCACTTTAACATATCAAAAAATCAGCTTTGCTAAAATGACGTAAATTTTCAACTTTTTTTCGGTCCTTGCTGGACGTCTGCCACCACTTTGGAACCCTCCTGGACGTCTGCCATTGTGATTTTTCAATAGTACCCATCAACTCCTTCAACATATCAAAAAACCAGCTTTGATAAAATGACGTAAATTTTCATCTTTTTTTGGCACCTTTCGCGCCCTGCCGTCCCAGCTTAACCAGTGTCCATTCCGTGAACGGCAGGTATAGGACATTGTCTGATGAAAAAATGAAGCTTGCTCAAATACCGTAAGTCTGCCGGCCACTGGCTCTTGGACTATTAGGTTTTTAGTTATCCAAAAAACTTGAGTTCCTTTTTTTTGTAACGTGAGTCACGATGTTAAATTAAGGTAGAAACACCATCTATTTCGGTTAAAATTTAAAATGCTGACATCCATAGGTTCTCACCGCATCTCAGATGACTTTCAAGACCTTAATTTAAATCAGGCATGGTATTTCTTTAATATATATAACAATTACTTTTGTAAAATTACGTCAAATGGTAACGTGAGTTACGTGGAATTGCTCTTTTATATTTTCAAGGCTAACGAGTTTTAAATGTCAGGTCTTTTGTAGAACCCTTCGAAGTAAGCATGAAGTGAATAAATTTAGAAAATTAATGGACAAAGAAGCAAAAAGACTATTTGATACTATGCTTAATAGGAAATATAATTCTTTTCACTATTAAAAATTTACTGAGAACTGATTTCTAATTTCTAAACTAACCAAATGCTTTTTACGGAGTGTCTATATGCGCTATGAATAAACCAATTATTTAGGGCCTTTTGTTTCAACAGGCCACGAGTTGCTTTCATATCATTAAGACTCTTACAAGATTTCGACGAATTTGTTTCGGATTTCTAGAGTTTTCTGGAGTTTTGAAAATAGAGATGTACAAATTGCCTCATTTAAAAATAAAATGTACAAGTTGCTATGGTTTAAAATGTCAATTCTGCTTTTCAAAAAGAAGCAGTTTTTTTCCCTCTCAAGTATTATGCAGTGTGAAATTTAAAGTAGGGGGAGATGGGGCTTCTGGGACCACGAGGCATGTGGACTAGGGTGAGTCGAAAAAATCGATTTTTTTATTTCGAAATCGCATTACCTCTCAAAAGTTGTGGTTTAGTATCCACAACTTGGGAAAAATAAGAAAAAAATTCTAAGTTGACGTCTTCGGTTCGCGCATGAGGCTCAAAGTTGGAAAAAATATGTTAAAAATGGAAATTTTCAAAAGGAAAAAATAAAAAAAAAATTGTAACTTTTTATAATGCAACTGCCATAAGCTGTAAATATTTTGTGTATTTTTAATCTAAAAAAATATTTTATAGCTTTTACATACGATCATTAGTTTGCACATCAGCCTTAAATTGGGCTAAAATCGCCTACAATGTCAAATTTCGAAAATATCGATTTTTTTTATTTCGAAATCGCATTACCTCTCAAAAATTGTGGTTTGGTATCCAAAATTTGGGAAAAATAATAAAAAAAAATCTAAGTTGACTCCTTCGGTTCGCGCATGAGGCTCAAAGTTGAAAAATATATGCTAAAAATGGAAATTTTCAAAAAATAATTTGAAAAAAAAAAGTAATTATTTTCTATCGAATCTGATTCAAATTGTTTGTAGATAACATAATTTGAACCGAAAAATATACACATAACTTTTAGAAGATACATTCTGTTTGTGCATAAGGCTCAAAATATGAAAAAAAAAAGTCAAAAACTGAACCAGAACGCACTACGTCGGCACTGTGCCGGTATATTTTTATTCTACAGCCGACGTGTCTAGACATTACACATATTCTAGGAGACAGTTCGAAGTCCCTGCAGTCTGCACTCCCTTTGGTTGTCACTTAGTCAGCTAGACCCGCGAAACAAACAGCATCTTTAATTAGCAACTGAAAGTGGATCAAAAAGTACAGCGTGTTTAGCTTTGGGTGAGTTTTTTTTTTTTTTTTTGTAACTTTATAGCATATTTTTATGCTCAAGTTTTGTTGTACAGTTCTCCGTACTCCGACTAATAAATAATGGAACCCCGGAAAACTTCCAAACGTTTAATTGTTTGTCCGTTTTTTTGGTGCACCGAAACGGTTAAGTCAAAGTGTTTCACCCACATGTGCAGATGTGTTGTTAACTTGTTTTGAAGAAAAATCGCAATCTGTAAAAGGCGAACCTTTTTCAAGGATTTCAGATTGCATATCTGCTTAAATAGAAGAAATTTACTGCAAAGCTTCTATACCAATGTACAGTGGTAATACCAATGTGCGTTCTATACCAATGTACAGATGTATAGTGTACATCTACAAGAGATTGTCTTTTTAGCACAAGAACACGAAAAATTCATTGCACACTTGAAAGAAGCAACGTCAAAAAGTTTAGACTTCGCTTAATTAACAAAATGATTGAGTTTTGTCTTCAAGTACAATTTATCTTTATCACGACTAAATGACTTTCTCAAAGTGTAGTATAATGGTAATTCTTTATCAATTTTACAATACGTGCATGACTGACAGTTGGTATAGAAGCTTTGCAGTAAATTTCTTCTATGAGCTATGCAATCTGAAATCCTTGAAAAAGGTTCGCCTTTTACAGATAGGGATTTTTCTTCAAAGCAAGCTAACAACACATCTGCACATGTGGTTAAAACACTTTGACTAAAATCTTTCGGTACACCAAAAAACGGAAAAATAATTAAACGTTTAGAAGTTTTCCGGGGTTCCATTATTTATTATTCGGAGAACGGAGAACAGTATAACAAAACTTGAGCATAAAAATATGCTATAAAGTTACAAAAAAAAAAAAAAAACTCACCCAAAGCTAAACACGCTGCACTTTTTGATTCACTTTCAGTTGTTAATTAAAGATGCTGTTTGTTTGGCGGGTCTAGCTGACTAAGTGACAACCAAAGGGAGTGCAGACTGCAGGGACTTTGAACTGTCTCCTATAGAATATGTGTAATGTCTAGAAAAGTCGGCTGTAGAACAAAAATATACCGGCACAGCGCCGACATAGTGCGTTCTGGTTCAGTTTTCGACATTTTTTTTCATATCTTGAGCCTTATGCACAAACAGAATGTATCTTCTAAAAGTTATATATAATTTTTTGGGTTCAACTTATGTTATCTACTAACAATTTAAAGCAGTTTCGATAGAAAAAAAAATTTACTTTTTTCAAATTATTTTTTGAAAATTTCCATTTTTAGCACATATTTTTCAACTTTGAGCCTCATGCGCGAACCGAAGTAGTCAACTTAGATTTTTTATTTATTTTTCCCAAATTTTGGATACCAAACCACAACTTTTGAGAGATAATGCGATTTCGAAATTAAAAAAAAATCGATATTTTCGAAATTTGACATTGTAGGCGATTTTAGCCCAATTTAAGGCTGATGTGCAAACTAAAGATCGTATGTAAAAGCTATAAAATATTTTTTTAGATTAAAAATGCACAAAATATTTACATCTCATGGTATTTGCATTATAAAAAGTTACAGTTCTTTTTTTCTTTTTTCCTTTTGAAAATTTCCATTTTTAACATATTTTTTCCAACTTTGAGCCTCATGCGCGAACCGAAGACGTCAACTTAGAATTTTTTTCTTATTTTTCCCAAATTGTGGATACTAAACCACAACTTTTGAGAGGTAATGCGATTTCGAAATAAAAAAATCGATTTTTTCGACTCACCCTAATGTGGACCGGTCTCAATAATTTTAATACAATTGATATATTTTGTGAAAATTTATGTCCAACAAATAAGTACCTATAGTCTTGCAAATACTGTAACGAAATCATGTGGTACAGTTATATTAGGCACATTTGATTGCTATTCTTTCAGAGCGGGGTAATTTTCATAAGTCTACAACTTTATTTCTTTACTAGCGGTACCCGCACGGCTTTGCCCGTGGTATAAACTTAAAAATTCATTTGTAAAAAATTGATATAGCAAAAAAAAAAAAAACTCTATTTTAGTTATAATTCAACTATAATTCTTTCAAAGAATGATATAAAAATTTGGCATGGACCCCACACTACTTCCTTTTACGTGTAAATTTCTTAGTAGATGGCTTAAATGCTAAAATAGTGCTTGGAGTGAGCAAGATAACAATTCAAACATTTACATCCCTAGTTTGCCACAAAACAATGCCAAAAAAAAGGTTTTACAATGATTAATCTCCTAAATATCGCCGATTTTAACATCATTCAGTGGATTTTTCGCATTGAAATTAACTGCATTGAAATTAACACAGATTTACACCATAAAAGGGGTAAAAACCCCCTTGGGGGAATTCGAATGCAACCCCAAGAGGAGGTGCACAAAAATAAGCCAAAAGAGAAAATAAGAACAATTATGCTGCTCACAGAAATCTTACCAAAGTTTAAAAGAAGAAGAAAGTTTTCTTTCCTAACTTTAAAAACAAAATAATAGAAATTTCGTGCATTATTCTTCACCATGATAATAAAAACAATAAACATCGTCAAACATCAACCAGCAAATGATAAATTAAAAGCCAAACTCATTCACTCAAGCCACTTACTGCAATTTATATTGAAATAAAAAAAAAGGAAATAAAATATGTTTTGCCAGACGATAAATTTAGAATGGTTTACTATCATGTTGTTTCTTTTTTGACCTCATTTTGGTTAAACAATGTTTCCCTCTTCTACACAACTCGTCAGATCGCCAAAATATCTCTAAACTCACAAAAATGGTACTCGTCAGTTTCTTCCTTCTCTCCCTTTTTTAAAGAAAGGACTCGATTTCTCATTTGATTGACAGGTGCCATCTTATTACGATTTTATTATATTTCATTTGACTAATTTTAATAAGGCTTGGAGTTTGGATTGCTACAAAAACAAATACATTTTTAAAATTATTAATGGAAAAAGAACGAAACAAATAAACGAAATAAAAACGTAACCATGGTAACAACATTAAAAGTTGATTTCCGTTAATAAAATAATTCATTTCATTAACCATTTTAGAATCGTTTGGCTTGCTTTACTGAAGATAAGCCTTGAATTCCGGGATTCTAAAAACAATTGTTACAGCTCTCCTGATGATCGTAGAAACTTCGAAAAAACTTCATTTTGTGCAGAAAATTTCAAGCTTTCGAATGACATAAGACTTGAAAATGTGTATGAACTATTTCTTCCCTATTTTATCGAATTTCCGCTAAGAATTCGAATAGAAAAAGAACGAAATGGAATTTTCGAAAAATCGCTTCGAGGTGCAAAACTACATGCTGCAAACTAATTTTGTGCCAAGTGGCATGAAAATCGACCGAACGGTTTTGGCGCTACGCGCGTAACAGACAGACAGAAAGAAAGAAAGAAAGAAAGACAGACCCACCTTCAGCTTTATTATTAGTAGAGAAATGGTTTTCATGAAGAATGCAGTAATAAATTGAACTCCCCTCCTAAAGTCAGTTCTTTTAATTCATAACTACTTGTAATTTTTTCATTTTTTGTCAGAAAGAAAACAATTATGACAGCATGTTTTCAGACCAAGAACATGGGTATGCCAACCAACTTTTTTAAAACTCAGAAAAACGAACACTTTCAGAAAATCAGGAAAGCAAAATTGCAGTAATAGCATAAGTAACGTCAATGACGACCCAAGTTGATTGTTATAGAAGTTGTTTTCGTAATGATCGGTTCGAAATTGATCTAAAAAAGTAAATGATTTAAACATTTTCAAAAACATTTGGGATGATGATATACATTTTTAAAAACTCATGGTAGAAAATCAAACTGTTCTTTTTTTTTAAAGAGATTAAAAGTGAAAAGTAGAAAAGCGGTCCAACGTGCCTCGCTTCTTGATACGCACCAGCTCGTCTAAGCTTGTACTGAACATATTTTTAATATCTTGTACTGAACATATTTTTAATATCTGAGCTGAAAGCACAGTTTATATAGTTGAAAAGTAGAGTCAGGTGGGGTAAAATTAGTCACGGGGTAGAACAGGTCAGTTAAAAAAAGAATCTTTAAAAAATGTGCGAATAATGTTTTCTCTTTTCGTTGCCATTTTTATGTATTATAGGCACCAGGCATCCTTTTATATGTAAAACTAGCCGGGTACCCGGCCCTGCCCGGGTTTCTGTGGGTGTAGGGTGGTTTAGTGAAACTCATTCATAAATTTCCCAACACTAAAGTGTATATCTATAAACATAATGGCTACTTCTGTAAACAATGGCTATGTTATGAATAAACTATAAAAAAATAATGCAAGCTAAAAAAAATAGCAAGCGACAAATAATGTTTGAGTAAATAGGAAATGTTATAAGCTTGGTAGATTAAAATAAATATAGATTTACAGTATCAATCGCACTGAAATTAACCATTAAATAAGTCCCATTATTAGTTTCTATCCTCGTGGACAACATTAGTGAGGTGAAAACATCTTATGTGCGTAATTTAGAATTTTTTTTGACTATAAACACTTTCTATTCTCTAACTATTGCCAAAATCAATTTTTTTTTTATTTCACCCGTCAGCGATTGTTGGCTCAGATAAATATAAAAATCCTTAGAAGGCAATCAATTCCATACTTACTCCAGAGAAGCCTTAGTTCAAAATTTTCAATATGATTACAATTAATATTGTTGCTGCATGGCAACCAAATTTTTGCAACAATGCACTGAAAATTATTTAATGGGGAAATTAAATGAAATTTACTATTTTCCATAATAACTTTTTTAAACTAAGCTTTTTAGAAATAAATTATAGCTTATCCTGCTCTCTGTTACTGTAGCTATCTAATGGTGCAAAAATGGTTAAAATCGGTCCAGTAGTTTGGAAGATTACCCCGGACATACGGTTTCAGAAGTAGTCTTTTATGTATATAGATAAGCTGTAACTTCCAATTTAAAGATACAGATACACTGCGATGCAAAAGTTTAGACAAAATGCAAATATGTGAATAAAAAGAAAACTATTCAACGAAATGCTTTCAAATTTCTACTGCAGGTACACAATATGGTCCCAAATACGTGTCTGGAGTTATTATAACTATAACTGGAATCAAATTTTGGATATTACAAAAGACATTTTTTTACATTGTTGCAAAATTTTAGACAATAGTCAGATTTTATGCAAATATCCCTTGAAATGTGATTGGTTGAGGAAATGCGGGACTGTATTATTCATTTATAAAGTGCAGAGATTGCTGAATAAATAATCAAAATCTCAAAAGCTCTTTAGTTCTCGTGTAAAGAAGATGAGAAAGTTTGGAAGCCGAAATTTGAAAATGAACCTACTTTATTAATTTTTTGTCTTTTAAATCGGCTCTAGTATGGTAGTACATTGTTTTTTACTTTGTGGAGAGCAAATTCAGACATGCGTATCAATCAAAAAGTCCAAGAATAATTATATTTCTTAAGGATGAAGGAATTGAAAAAACGGTTCAGACTGACGATTCGCTCCTTAATCCTACAAAACTTCAACGTGGGTCAAAAACAGCACGTGACAGCATAAGTAGATGAACAACTGAATCGGAATGCATAAAAGAAACAAAGAATTGTGCTCGAGCCTTTTCAGACAGAGTATCCCAAATAAGCCAGATTTTATTGGTAAAAGCAGCACAGCATATGATCATTGGATATTTCTCAAGTCCCGCGAAAAGAATTATAATCCATCTAGGCCATCCCAATTTTAATAATTTTTATCAAAGAAAGTACCATTCATTTTTTAGTCACGATGATACATATGCTGCTTTTCACATTAAAATCTGGCTGATTTGGGACACTCTGTCCCAAAAGACTCAGGCACAATTCTTTGTTTTTTTTTTATGCATTCCGATTCAGTTGTTCATGTACTTATGCTGTCACGTGCTGTTTTTGACCCAAGTTGAAGTTTTGTAGGATTAAGGGGCGAATCGTCAGTCTGAGCCGTTTTACCAATTCCTTCATCCTTAAGAAATATAATTTTTCTTGGACTTTTTGATTGATACGCATGTCGGAATTTGCTCTCCACAAAGTAAACCATACTAGAGCCGATTTAAAAGACAAAAAATTAATAAAGTAGGTTCATTTTCAAATTTTGGCTTCCAAACTTTCTCATCTGCTTTACACGAGAACTAAAGAGCTTTTGAGATTTTGATTATTTATTCAGCAATCTCTGCACTTTATAAATGAATAATACAGTTCCGCATTTCCTCCACCAATCACATTTCAAGGGATATTTGCAAAAATCCAACCATTGTCTAAACTTTTGCAACAATGTAAAAAAATGTCTTTTGTAATATCCAAAATTTGATTCCAGTTATAGTTATAAGAACTCCAGACACGTATTTGGGACCATATTGTGTACCTGCAATAGAAATTTGAAAGCATTTCGTTGAATAGTTTTCTTTTTATTCACATATTTGCATTTTGTCTAAACTTTTGCATCGCAGTGTATTAATGATTAAGTGCTTTTCTTAATAGAAGCTTGAGTGTGTTCTTCATAAAACTTTTGATTAAAAAAAAATTAAATGGAAGTACACATTATTTTTTTAATCTACTGCATAGAGCATTTTTAAGAAAAAATTCCTAAAACTTGAAGAAAAGAGTGCGAAAATTAATTTTTTAGGGTAAAAAAACATGTGTGGGGTAAAATGGTCTTGCTTTGTATTAGGTTGAACTTAGCATATACTATATAGCTAATTGCGATTTTTCCTTAGTAAATCATTTTTTGCTTTCATGTATGTGAGCACTAATTTAAAACAAATAATATATTTGCTTTGTCATTCTTTTGATATATAAATACATAAACTTATAGTGAAAGATAATTAAATTAAATCCAAAAGTCAAAATTAAGAGCACATCCTTCGTTCGTTGAACTTCGTTCAGGAAATGTTGTTGAGAAGTTAAGCAAAAGTGGCTTGTTTCCCAAAATAGAGAAGTTTGGAAAACCAAATCATAGAAAAACATCCTATAGAGCTGAATTCAAAAATGCAATTGAAGGAACGGAATCAGTATCTAACATCTTAACAACAAGTGAGGATGTTTCTTCGATATTGAAGCAAGGCGAGTCAAGTACGTATTCTCTTTTTATACATATAAAAACTTCTATTATGAGCACACTCTCACCTACACCAATAACCGAAAATTAAAAAGAACCTTTAAAAGATGCCAGAAGAGAAAAGTACAGATATGCAGAAAGAAACTGGTGAAATTTAACCCATTAATGCCTGACATTTTTTTTTCAAAAGATACTTTGTATACTGGTTACAAACAGTGTTTAATGGACAGGAAAAATAATAAAAAATATTATGTAAAAAATAATTTTTTTATTAAGGAAAGAAAAATCGTCCCTTAAAAGTTACGATAGACCCCAGAGGGTACATACTTTTTTTACTAAAATTTTTTCTGCATACGATATAATATTTAAAAAGACATTTTAAAAGAAGAAATAAAATCAGCAATTAACATAAACTGAGAAGCTGGGAATAACTTTGAAAACATAGCTTTTTTTCTTGAGGTTGTGAACGATGTGATTTTTGATAAAGATCATATTAAAACTGCTACAGAACACACTCAATGGTTATATGCTGCAATCTGCTAATAACGAATTGAAACAATACCAAGGAACTAATTGAACACTATTATTTGGTTGAAATGTTCATTTTGGGTAAATTCAGACCTCTTTTTGGACCTTCCCTAAAAAGGGACGCTAGGCATTAATGGGTTAAACAAGCTCGACAATATTGGAATGATTGCATACTGAAAAAGACTAAAGAGATAATAAATCAATTAAAACTGTCTTTGAAAAACGACACACTGACACAAAATTTAATAAATAAATAATAAACCTTTTCTTTGGGAGAACTTTGTAGCTGATTCACAAAGTGAATTGAAAGCCTTTTTACTTCCTTTTACGTAGTAAAGGAAGTATTGTGATAGCGAAAAAATGTTCACTCAAATTTGGGTCTAAATTTTGATTTTGCTCACCCCCGAATGAATGTTCAGTAGTTTTTTCTACCTGTCAACTCGTGTATATGTACCTACCAACATATAAACAGCCGAAAAATCCTTTTCAACCACCCCTGAGTTTATTACGACGAGTTTTCTCGTGACGTCTGTATGTACGTATGTATGTGCGTATGTATTTATGTCGCATAACTCAAAAACTATATGCCGTAGAAGCTTCTGGTTTGCTATGTAGGCTCTGAGGATGATCTAGTTGTGCACATCCCGTTATGGTTGCATTCGAATGTTTCCAAGGAGGTGTTTTACCCCTTTTTTTGACGTAAATCAGTGTTAATTTCAATGCAGACTCAAGTGATATGAATTGCCGCGACCACTTGGCGATATGTCGCCAAGCGTTTGACGCCAACTTGGCGACGTATCGCCAAGTTGGTGACAAATTTGGTGAAAAAAAATATTTTTTGAATTTGGGTTCAACTTGGCGCTATTGCCGATATCTTGCGATAAATTCACTGAATGATGTTAAAATCGGCAATATTTAGAAAATTAACCATTGTAAAACATTTTTCTGCAGTTTCGTGGCAGATTAGGGGTGTAAATATTTGTATTGTTACCTTGCTCACTCCAAGCACTTTTTTTAACACTTAAGGCGAATTCTAAGAAATTTATATGTAAAAGGAAGTAGTGTGGGGTTCATACCAGATTTTTTAAAAGTTGGAAAGAGGAAACAAGTTCAGTTTTTTGGGGAAAATGTCAAAAAACTATATTTTTATGCCATCATTCTTTCCCGTAATATAGAATAATGTGTAGTAAAATTTAAAAATACAGTGAAAGTTTTTTTTTTTTTTCGGAGAGAGATGAAGTTTGGAAGTTTGATGCATCGTAAACAGTTTTAGCCATTCTTGGCCCTGAGATGAATCAAGAGGACAATATTAGTCTAGAAATGTTTATATACTGTTACAAATCTTGTAAATAGTTGTTGTTTTTCCTGCCTTGCATCATTTTCATTAGTTTTGGTTTTATCTGACGTCATGTTGCAAAAGTATCTGAAGATATCACCTTTATCACTAGTATACCGGCCCTGTAACACTTTGTAGTTTTTACACTTGCCCTAACTTTAATAAGCGTGAAGACATTTTCGCGTGGTTTTTTTTCTTATCGCTAGAATTTGTGAATGGATTGTTCAAAGTTATGAATGAAACAAAATATTCCGGGTTTTTCTAGAATAGTGTGGACGTTTCTTTCCGTGTATAAATAGCTGGCCTTGAACACAAGTCAGTCGGTTGTTTTCAGATTTGATTCTGGTGACTCGTTTTATTCGCTATTCGCTTGGGCGATGTTTTGCTTTTGTAATTGCTTAATTACTGTTCACGTTAGATACGTGGTGCTGAATTACTGTTGAGAGTACAGTGTACTGTTTTGCTACCTAATTGCTGGATGTTTAGCAATTGTTTCCTGCTCCTTTTGTAAATAGTGTACATACTTGTAAATAAATTTATAGTTACTTCCTCAGGATTGGAATGTTCATTTAAAGAAAGTTGAAGGTGCTACGGACTCGTTACAATACTAAATGCTTTTTCATTAATGAATAAAAGTACAAAATTACTATTCAATAAATCGTGAAATTAAATCTTTTAAAGCATGACTTATTTTACCCCATTCTACGGGGTAAAATAGGTCATTGACAACACATTTTATAATTTATTTATCAGCATCAATATTTTGTCTTTTTCTGAGATATTTCACTTTGAATGTTATAAGGAATAGTCGTTTTAGTCCAGTCAATGAAGGTAAAAAATAAAATATAAAAAAAACTTTTTAAATTTAAAGACTATTTCTGTCCGCTCATTCGCACTAAAAAGTATAAAATAAACGGTGAAAATGCGCTTTGGGTCCCTGCTTGGCGCATTTTCAAAAAGTCGCCAACTGGAGCGTTTTTCCTTGTTTCGCGAATTGAAAGCTGCGAGAGACAGTACGCAAAAATTGGCGACTTTTTGAAAATGCGCCAAGCAGGGACCCAAAGCGCATTTTCACCGTTTATTTTATACTTTTTAGTGCGAATGAGCGGACAGAAATAGTCTTTAAATTTAAAAAGTTTTTTTTATATTTTACTTCAAAGTTTTTTCGTTTTAAAATTTATTTAGAATTGCGTGAAGACAAACGTCGTTAAGCATAATTCACCAAGAAAAAAACCAACGCCGTTAAAAATGCTATTCACGAACACTTTATTTTTTATTCATGAGAATATTTCGTTTCCAATTTTATTAATTTATCAACTTACTTTGAATCAAACGCCATCAAGCGTAATGTTCAATTTGAAGAACTACCAATGCATTTTCTACAGCCCTTTTTAATAAGTCACTTAAGTAAATTTTTGAACTGGACTAATATGTTGATTGTTAGCTAATCTCATTCGTTTCATTTCTTCTTTTGCTTTAATATTGCAAGGTTTAACTCCAACAATTTCAGTTGGATTTAAAGCTTCCAGTCGTAGTCCTGCCAATGTTAGTACTCGACTCAACTCCACTATAAAGCGGAAGCGCATTAAAGTTCACGCAGCTGGATTTAACTCTGCAGCCGGAAGTAAAACGTGAAAACCATGACAGAAGCAAGTACAGAAAAAGTCTTTAATTAATAACAAGAACAATAAAATATTTACATTGCGTTTTAAAAGGTCATATAAACAAACTACCAGTGATCTTCAGTCAACTGGCGTGTTTTTCCTTGTTGTCTCGCGTAGTTGAAAGCTCCAAGAGACATTACGCAAAAATAGCGTTTCTATGGTGACAAAACCGAAATCCGTGTTTGGCGAGAAAAGGGACCCAAAGCACAGATTTACTTAAACTAATTCTATATCATCGCCTTCTATCGGCCTGTTGCCACGCATACCATCCAAAAGTATATTCCTAACACCTTTTCAGAGGAGCGACCTGATGCTTCGTGTCGTTAGCACATAAACATCTTCACAATATACATATATATTAAAGGCCTATATTTAAGTTTTGTAATGATTTACTCCTCGGAAATCTACAGCACACTCCCCTTCCTACACCCGGCAACCACAATATTTTCTTCTCTCGTCCTGTTACCAAACGTGGATTAGAAAAGTCCATTCCAAACGTATTGACAGCAGAGCGGCCTAACGCTTTGTGCCATTATCACAAGAGAATCCTCACACAAATAAATAAAAGCATTTATATTAAAGGCGTACTTTTTTAGCTTATATAATGACTTAACTCCTGGAAGAAGCAAACTCCTGGGGCTCTTCCACGAAAGCCTGTCAACTTGCAGCCTCGCTGAGAGGGGATGCAGCTGAAATACTACAGACCTTCCCAGAGGACAAGCTCTGTGACTTCGAAGCCTTATCATCGGCCTTGGAGCTTCGCTTTGGCGAAGTATGCCAAAAAGAATTCAGCCAACTCCAGCTGAAATCCCGACTCCAGAGGGAAGGAGAGACTTTGAAAGTGTTTGCAGCAGACATTGAGAGGCTTTCCCATCTCGCCTTCTCGAACTGTCCTTTGGATGTTCGCGATAGCCTGGCCCTAAACTACTTCATAGACGGAGTGCGAAGTCCAGAAATTCAGACGGCTCTCCGGATGGCGGACATAAAAGATCTTAAATCCGGTCTGGTCTACGCAATGAAGTTCGAGGCTGCACAGCAAACATCCCGCAAGGATCGCCATTTAATCAGGGGCGTGGAAGTGAGCGCCCAGGATTCGATCTCAACTCGTCTCTCGGAAATTGAGCGACAAATCAAAGAGATGTCGGGGACCCTGAAGAAGGCTCGCAAAAACCAAGGTAGACAAACACTGAAGTGCTGGAAATGTGGCGGTGAGGGCCACGGACGAAGGAATTGCGAAGCTCGCCAAGAAAAGAAGAAGTCTCCCAAAGTTTTCCAGATTTCCCCAAGAACTGGCGGTTGCAACGGACTCTTCATTTACGCATATGTGAATGGATTTCCCTGCGAAATGATTGTGGACACAGGAGCCAACGTTACCATCATTAGGACTGATGTGGCTCGTCAATTTGGACTCAAGATCTTGTGGACGCCGCCATGCGTTACTCTCCAAACTGTGACAGGTGACAAAATCGAGATTGAAGGAAAAGTGAACTTAGAAATAATGTTCGGGAGCGCCACTTACCATCACACGGCATTCGTCGCTGACATTACAGATCCCTTCATTCTCGGACTGGACTTTTTGAGAAAATTTGATTTTTCTATCGACTTTAAAAATAATGAGCTGCACTCGACGAGGGAAGACATAGCAATTTTCAACACCGAAAATAACTTAAAATCCGCTCATCAAATAATAGCCCAAACAGATTTATCGATTCCCTCTAGATCAGAAGTACTAATACCTGGCTCCCTCAAGGAAAACAACAGCTTTAAATTCGGCCTCATTGAATATCCTAACCAGAGTAATAGCCCAAAAGGAGTACTAGTGGCATCTACGCTTGTGGACCTTTCAAGGAATGCAGTTCCTGTGAGAGTCGCCAATGTAAGTGAAAGACCGAGGAATATCAAGAAAGGAGAAGTGTTGGCAACTTGTACTCCCGTAAACTGCATCATCAGAAGAATTGATTCCTCCGAGACTGTGTCTTCCGAATCCTTGACTTCGAAATTAATTGGGAGTGCAGCATTATCGAAGGATCAAAGATACGCTGCGGAAAAATTGGTGGACGACTTCAAGCAGGTGTTTTCATCTACACCCGAAGATGTTGGTCGCACGAGTTTAGCGCAGCATAGGATCGACACTGGAAATCATCCCCCTATCAAGCAGCTTCCAAGACGACTACCGTTCGCCAAGAAGGAAGAGGTTGAGATCCTCGTAAAAGAGATGCAGGAGAATGACGTCATCGAACCCTCATCCAGTCCTTGGGCATCCCCTATCGTCTTGGTCCGAAAGAAAGACGGCTCCACCAGATTTTGTGTTGATTACCGACGCCTGAATGACATCACCAAGAAGGACAGTTACCCTCTTCCACGGATCGATGACACTTTGGACACCCTTTCCGGACACAAGTGGTTTTCGACCCTGGATTTAAAGAGCGGCTACTGGCAGGTGGAGATACACCCCGACGACCGAGAGAAGACGGCGTTTACAACCGGACAAGGCTTGTGGCAGTTTAAAGTGATGCCCTTCGGCCTCTGCAATGCACCAGCCACGTTCGAGCGTCTTATGGAATCAGTGCTGCGAGGACTCTCTTATGAATCCTGTCTTGTCTACTTGGACGACATCATCATCATAGGACGCAGTTTTGAGGAACATTTGGCTAATCTTAGGAAGGTGCTGCAAAAGCTTAAGGAAGCCAACCTGAAGTTAAGCCCGTCCAAATGTAATTTGTTCCGCCGTGAGGTGAACTACCTTGGTCACATTATCTCTTACACGAACAGATCCAGATAAGGTATCTGCAGTCAAGAATTGGAGCCGACCCGAAAATGTCCATCAGCTGCGAAGTTTCCTGGGGCTCTGCACGTACTACAGGAAGTTTGTGAAGGGTTTTTCCAACATTGCACGACCTTTGCATAAGCTGACGGAGAGCAAACAAAAATTTGAATGGTCCAAAGAATGCGAGGATGCATTTCTACAGCTGAAGGAGGCTTTAACATCAACGCCTATTCTCTCTTATCCTCAGCCTGAAAAATCCTTCATACTTGACACCGATGCGAGCCACGAGAGCGTTGGAGCTGTTTTATCTCAAGAAATAGACGGTAACGAACATGTCATCGCTTACTGGAGCAAATGCTTATCCAAGTCGGAGCGAAATTATTGTGTCACGAGAAAGGAATTGCTCGCCATAGTTAAAGCTGTAGAACATTTCCATCATTACCTCTACGGCCGTAAATTCCTGCTCCGGACTGATCATGCCTCTTTAACTTGGCTTTTGAATTTCAAGAATCCAGAGGGCCAGGTAGCCAGGTGGATACAGCGGCTCCAGGAATATGACATCGAGATTAAGCACCGAAAAGGTTTGTCACACGGTAATGCTGACGCATTATCAAGAAGACCTTGTTCCGAGAACTGCTATTATTGCTCCCGAATTGAGAAACAGTACGGGACGACAATCCCTACTGCCTGTCAAGTTACTGCTACTTCATCATCTTCAGATCCTGCTCCATGGAGTGACGACCAAGTTAGAAAAGATCAGCTTAAAGACCCAGACCTAAAGCCTATCATAGAGTTAATGGAAAAAGACAGTCGGCGACCTAGCTGGCAAGACATTTCTATCTACAGTCCTGCAACGAAAAGATACTGGGCTCTATGGGAATCTCTCCAGTTGCGAAATGGCGTCCTGTATCGGAAATGGGAATCTGACGATGGTAAAGCATTCAAATGGCAGTTACTCCTTCCCAGATCAAGAATTCCAGACGTTCTAAAGGAGTTGCACAGTAGTCCGACTGGAGGACATTTTGGTGTGTTGAAAACCCTCTGCAAGGTTCGAGAGCGCTTCTTCTGGAGCAAGGCGAAGGATGACGTGGAGAAGTGGTGTCATTCTTGTGACGCCTGTGCTGCACGTAAAGGACCGAAGAGAAGAAGCCGCGGGAAGCTACATCTTTACAACGTAGGAGCTCCTTTCGAACGAATCGGGATCGACATTCTTGGTCCTCTACCGAAAACTACTGATGGGAACAAATACATCCTCGTTTCCATTGACTATTTCACCAAATGGCCCGAAGCATATTCCATTCCGGATCAAGAAGCTTCCACTGTAGCAGAGACTCTAGTCCAGCATTGGATCTCGAGATATGGGACACCTTTGCAGATCCATTCCGATCAGGGAAGGAACTTCATCTCTGCTGTGTTTAAGGGCCTGTGTAATATCCTCAAAATTGAGAAAACTCGCACGACACCACTACACCCACAATCGGACGGCATGGTGGAGAGATTTAACAGGACAATCCTTAATAATCTCTCGCTTATGGTCTCCAAAAATCAACAGGATTGGGACAAGAAACTTCCTCTGTTCCTGCTGGCCTACCGCAGTGCTGTCCACGAGACCACCGGATATTCCCCATTGTTAAATTTATTTTGTGTTACGCACTGTGCCGCTCGCTCTACTATAAAGCGGAAGTGCGTTTAAGTTCACGCGGCTGAATTTAACTCTGCAACCGGAAGCAAAAGGTGAAAACCATGACAAAAGCAAGTACAGAAAAAGTCTTAAATAATAATAATAATAACAAGAGTTTCAATAGATCTCGGAAAATCCGAACTTTCCGGAATATGAACAGCGCTCAGTGCACCGAAAACCGATGTGAGCTTGCGACGACTATATTTTCTGCTATTTTGCTCATCCTCTATGACGATTAATTTCGATGATTTTACCGAAAAATGAGTAATTTTTATTTTGTTTGATCTTAATTTGTAAAAAAAGTGCAAAGGTAAAAAAAAATAACTTTCCCCCCGTTTTTCCTGACTTTGCTGTATCAATTAGCTTTTATAAGACCTCAAATTGCAGAAGTTTGTGTGTGTGTGTATATATATATATATATATATATATATATATATATATATATATATATATATATATATATATATATATATATATATATATATAGGGGAGACTGGGTACGGTTGTGACAATTTTCATTTGCTCCCCCATAGATCCCTTAGCAATGCCTGTGAGCTGGTTTAAAGTTGTTTTTATGTTAAAGTGTTTATTTGCCTGCTTATAAACACTAGAATTTTCTCCCTAAGTACAATAGTTAACTCATAGGACCAAATTAAACAAAAAAGAAAAAAATGTCACAACCGACCCCACCCCAGGGGCGGTTGTGACAGTGCTTGGGGTCGGTTGTTACAAGTTCAAAAATACAGCTAAACAGTTTAAATCACTTTTAATTTCAAATAATATTAAACGTAATTCAACATAACCTTCATCTGGGAAAGTTTAACATTTAACAATATGTCTCGTTCAGTTGAAGTAGCCTTATACCAAGTTTTACAAAACTATCAGGTTTTTGGAATTTCGTAACGTCTGTTTTGGCAACATTATGCACATCCAGTGGGTCATAACCGCGTCTGTTCATAACAATTCTCAAGTATCAAAGAAAGATTCCACATTTATTTGTTTTATTGAAGCTTGTTACTCTTGAAAGGCTAGTTGCATGAGCTACACGAACAGACGTGAAACATTTCTATTCATAAATGAACGGAACCATTTCTCAGTAGCCATTTTACTCTCATATCTGCTTTCAGCGTATATGTAAGCTCAAAAGCACTTTATTATGAGCAATATAACCTATGCACACGTTGTTTTCATTGTAACAGCGCCGGCCGGCTCCATCGCGTTTACGAATGAATGTTTCGTAGCAAAGACTTACGATTAACGTTGCATTTCCAAAGCTGTCCGAAAGAAAAAAAAGTTTCACTTCTTTATAAGCTTCTTTACATTTCATTAGGTCACACTGCCCTATTTCTGTCTTCTCCAAGCGTATTATGGGCATCAAATATGATAAAAACATGTTTTACTCGTGTCACAACCGTCCCCACGCAATTTGTCACAACCGACCCCAACCGACTAATTTTGAAAACAGCAATCACCATGGCAATACAAAATAGCCTACATAAAAAGTAATCACTGCTATTTCACTATTAAGGTTCACTACTAATGGGGAGAAAACTTTCATTTCTCTATCTGTACCCATTCAACAGGAATTACTAAAAGAAATCGAACAAAAAAACTTACTTTTGACTGTTAAAAAGTAACCAACCCCTCTGCTAGCGTTAATGTCGCTCGATGGCTACCGCAATGCTTTGACACACATTCAGACAAACATGCTGATACTCTCTCTCTTTGCTTCAACCAGGTATTAATTATGGTTTAGCTAATATGACGACTGTCACAACCGCCCCGCGTCACAACCGTCCCCAGTCTCCCCTATATACATAAAAGACTACTTCTGAAACCGTATGTCCGGGGTAATCTTCCAAACTACTGGACCGATTTTAACCATTTTTGCACCGTTAGATAGCTACAGTAACAGAGAGCAGGATAAGCTATAATTTATTTCTAAAAAGCTTAGTTTAAAAAAGTTATTATGGAAAATAGTAAATTTCATTTAATTTCCCCATTAAATAATTTTCAGTGCATTGTTGCAAAAATTTGGTTGCCATGCAGCAACAATATTAATTGTAATCATATTGAAAATTTTGAACTAAGGCTTCTCTGGAGTAAGTATGGAATTGATTGCCTTCTAAGGATTTTTATATTTATCTGAGCCAACAATCGCTAACGGGTGAAATAAAAAAAAAAATTGATTTTGGCAATAGTTAGAGAATAGAAAGTGTTTATAGTCAAAAAAAATTCTAAATTACGCACATAAGATGTTTTCACCTCACTAATGTTGTCCACGAGGATAGAAACTAATAATGGGACTTATTTAATGGTTAATTTCAGTGCGATTGATACTGTAAATCTATATTTATTTTAATCTACCAAGCTTATAACATTTCCTATTTACTCAAACATTATTTGTCGCTTGCTATTTTTTTTAGCTTGCATTATTTTTTTATAGTTTATTCATAACATAGCCATTGTTTACAGAAGTAGCCATTATGTTTATAGATATACACTTTAGTGTTGGGAAATTTATGAATGAGTTTCACTAAACCACCCTACACCCACAGAAACCCGGGCAGGGCCGGGTACCCGGCTAGTATATATATATATCAAAATTTTCCCGCTGGAGAAACCCTCGAACCCCCTAAAATTAGGGATCTTTAATACCTCACTTGCTGAAGATCTTTGTATCACTCACCTATCCTCCAAGGCCAGTCACAAAAATAGAAATAAAAATATTTTTGAAAAAAAAATTGAACCGACTTCGGAACTTCACTCAGAAAATGCTCTAAAAAGTAAAAAATAATTTTATTCTTTGAACACCATCGATACTACATTTAAACATAAGTTTTGAAGTCGGCGCAAAAAAAGCCAAATAGAATCATTCGAAACTATAAATATAAATTTAAATGAATCCAGGTTCTTTATTCGCATTCGCATTCATTGAAAAATACATATACAAATATTCAGCTCTCAATTTTAAATGATTTCACTGAAAGTGTTGGCAAAATATAGTTATCATTTTACCTATAGTTTTTGCGCCGACTTCAAAACTTATGTTTAAATGTAGTATCGATGGTGTTCAAAGAATAAAATTATTTTTTACTTTTTAGAGCATTTTCTGAGTGAAGTTCCGAAGTCGGTTCAATTTTTTTTTCAAAAATATTTTTATTTTAATCTTTTTAGTGTAAATGTACATATGAAATAAGGTAATGTTTCCATTGCAAAACTTCACCTAATTTTCTTAAGTAAATGCTTCATAAAATAAACTATGTAAGAAAAAAAAAGAAAGTATCAACGCGTCTAAAATTTTAAACGATTGACACTAAAAAATAATCCTTGCTATTCTCTGGTATTTATTAAGGCTCGACCGATGCATCGGCCAGGCCGATGCATCGGCGCCGATGGTTGGAATTTTTCCCATCGGCCATCGGCATCGGCCGCCGATGCTAAAATAGAAAAAACATCGGCCCATCGGCCTCAAAAATATCTAAATGCCGATGCAAGGCCGATGTTTTTTTTTTTTTTTTTTTAAGTTTTCTTAAGAGGGAATTCTATTTTCTCTATTTTTTACTTCACAATTAAAAGTATGTGCAGCATGTGGCTGAAATCGGGCAGCAAACGAGATTAACACAGTTCTGGGTTTTGGAATTTTCCGAATCGGGCAGATACCGAAATTTTCACAACACAGACACTTTCCGAGTAATCGGTTTGATGCGAATTTTAAGAATTACAGTAAAACCTCTGAATAACGGAACCGGAAGTTTTGTCCGTTATTGGGAGGTGTCCGATTTAGAGAGGATTATGCTGTTTCAGATTTTACCTATTAGTTTAATGCAGAATTATAATATTGAATATGTGCCATTGCCATTTTGCACTACGATACAGATAATTTGTGTATTTACTATATCTCGCTTGAACTCATACATCTTTTACCTTTGCACTTTTAAATGCTAGCGTGCCTTTTCATTGCAATTCTTTAACCCCCCTCCCCCCAATCTCTTTTACCGTATCTTTCTATTAGAAGCATAGTTCGCCTGCCTACGCATTTTTCTCCACTGTTCTATGATAATCTATGAGATATTTTAGTTAAAATATTACAATTGTAAATATGTCGACGGCCTCTATAACTTACTATTATTTTGTCATTACTCAAGTCTATTTAATTTAAACTATATCAGGGGTGGGATTCGAAGGATATAATTTCGGAGCAGCTAAAATTCTGTTTTGGAGAGGAAAAATAATTATTGTGGAGCATACTGGAGGGAAAAAAACACCGTATTAGAGCAGGCTGAAGCAGGAAAATTATAATTTTAGCGCGACTGAAGAAAAAAAAAAAAAAAATGCCATTTTGATGCAAGATTCAGCAAAATAAAAAATCAAACTAGGAGCAAAAGTAGCAAAAAAACAAGAAGTTCTGTCAAGAACTAAACGAGCCTACTTTCCCGTACATCGACATCGGCATTCTCGCATCTGATCATTATTCTCTTGATTATCTGAGACTGAAAATT
The DNA here is from genome assembly GCA_038373865.1 of Uloborus plumipes. Lineage (NCBI taxonomy): Eukaryota > Metazoa > Arthropoda > Arachnida > Araneae > Uloboridae > Uloborus > Uloborus plumipes. The sequence goes on from JAXGGA010005398.1 coordinate 22,612, forward strand.
ATGTCAAACATACCTTTTTAGCACTTAGAGCTGATTTCGAAAAGCAAAATATACCCCTCTCATCAGATGAAATAGGCACGTAAAAAGTAATTAAAGAATACATAAAGTTTTGTCGCACCTTTTAAAGAGTGTAACTGTTACAGTTCCTCCTTAGAAAAAAATCCTCCATCGTTTAAAAAAAAAAAAAAAAAATAATAATAATAATAATAATAATAATAATAATAATATTAATAAAATAAATAAATAAATAAATAAAAGTACAAAGAGCATCAAAACACATTTTATCAAAGAAAGAAAAAAAAAAGAAAAAAAAACTCTTCCGTTAATAAAATGTCTCGAACTTCACTTTTAATCCGTTGCTAGTTGTTAAATATAAATAAAGAATAAAATGTTCTCGTGAATGAAAAATGTTTGTTACAAAAAAAAATCGTCTGCAAAAAAAAAAATAATAATAATAATAATAATAAACAAATGAATAAATAAACAAAAAATCGTCTGCACGTTCAGTCATTTTTTTTCTGAGCCTGCATTTCCGCCATGTTCGCGGAGTCGGAGTCGGAATCAGAGTCCTCACAGAAGATTACTCAGAAAAGTACTTTACAAACATTATTCATCAAAACCATTTTCTTACAAAGTTAGTTTGAAGGAAATCCGACTTTAAGTTCAGGATCAACATTCAACTTAAATTTCCCGTAGCCGCTAATGTTAATTTTTTTTCTGAACGGTTCAATATTGAACGCAAAATGGTTCAAATCAAAAAGCGAAATATGGGAATGTATGGGAAAGCCTCTCCGAGATCTTTCAAACAAAAAAAAAAGTTTATTCCATTCGGACGGTTCACTCAAAAGTTATTAGGTGGGGAAAGGTTGCTTAAACGGTTCAATGTTGAACGAAAAAATGCTCAAATGGAAAATTTAAATACGGTAATGAAGTATCCTTGCCGAGATCCTTCGAACAAAAAAAAAAAGGTTATTTAAATCGGACTGTTCACTCAAAAGTTATTAGGGGTGACAGCTTGATTGAGCGGTTCAATGTTGAACGAAAAATTATTCAAATCGGAAATGTAGATACGGGAATGAAGTATCCTTGATAAGATATTTCGAACAAAAAAAAGTTTGTTCAAATCGGATTGTTCACAAAAAAGTTAGCATCGTGGGACAGGTTGTTTGAACGGTTCAAAGTTGAACCAAAAATTGTTCAAATTGAAAAATCAAATATGGGAATGAGCTGTACTCGCGGAGATCTTTCGAACAAAAAAAAGTTTATTCCATTCGGACGGTTCACTCAAAAGTTATTAGGTGAGGAAAGGTTGCTTGAACGGTTCAATGTTGAACCAAAAATGTTCAAATTGAAAATTTAAATATTGTAATAAAGTATCCTTGCCGAGATGCTTTGAACAAAAAAAAAGTTTGTTTAAATCGGACTGTTCATTCAAAAGTTATTAGGGGTGACAGCTTGATTGAGCGGTTCAATGTTGAACGAAACATTGTTCAAATCGAAAATGTAGATACGGGAATGAAGTATACTTGAAAAGATCTTTCGAACAAAAAAAAGTTTGTTCAAATCGGACTGTTCATTCAAAAGTTAGCATCGCGGGACAGGTTGTTTGAACGGTTCAAAGTTGAATCAAAAATTATTCAAATCGAAAAATCAAATATGGGAATGAGCTGTACAAGCCGAGATCTTTCCAACAAAAAAAAGTTTGTCCAAATCGGAATGTTCATTCAAAAGTTATTAGGGGGGGACAGACAGACAGACCGACAGACCGACCGACCGACCGACACACAAAATCCCCATCTCAATACCCTACTTTCAAATTTTTAATTTTTCGATATTTAATTTACCTTTTTATTTTTTTTACTTGGCGATATTTTTTGGACTTGGCGATATTTTTTTAACTTGGCGATATTTTTTAGACTTGGCGATATTTTTTAGATGCATTAAGCTACTTTTAATACTTTTTTCGTCTTTCTTTTATTTTTAACGGGAAAGTAGGCTAAAAAAGGTGCAAGCTGGCTTTTTTATTTCATGGTTATTTATTTTTCAATAAAATAAGAAATGTAAGTGTCGCAGCTTTTAACGAACATGCAAACATTTCTGTTCTGAAAAAATTTTAGACATTATTGTGATTTATCTGTTGCCTTTTTAGCCTACTTTCCCGTTAAAAAGAAAAAAAACGAAAAAAGCATTAAAAGTGGTTTGATGTATCATAAAATTATCACCAGGTCGAAAAAAAAAGTCAAACAGAAATAAAAACATTTAAAAAAATCGAAAAATTAAAATTTGGAAAGTAGGGTTTTGAGATGGAGAATTTGTGTGTCGGTCTGATTGGCCCCCTTCCCCCCTAATAACTTTTGAATGAAGATTCCGATTTGAAAAAACTTTTTTTTTTTTGTTCGAAAGATCTCCGGCGAGTACAGCTCATTCCCATATTTGATTTTTCATTTGAACAATTTTTGGTGCAACTTTGAACCTTTCAAACAACCTGTCCCGCAACACGAACTTTTTAGTGAACATTCCAATTTGAACAAACTTTTTTTGTTCGAAAGATCTTATCTAGGATACTTCATTCCCGTATTTAAATTTCCGATTTAAACAATTTTTCGTCAAACATTGAACCGTTCAAACAAGCTGTCACCCCTAATAACTTTTGAGTGAACAGTCCGATTTGAACAAACTTTTTTTTTTGTTCGAATGATCTCGGCAAGGATACTTCATTACCGTATTTAAATTTTCAGTTTGAACAATTTTTTGTTCAACATTGAACCGTTCAAACAACCTTTCCCCACCTAATAACTTTTAAGGGAACCGTCCGAATTGAATAAACTTTTTTTTTGTTCGAAAGATCTCGGTGAGGACACATCATTCCCATATTTCGCTTTTTGATTTGAACCATTTTTCTTTCAATATTGAACCGTTCAGATAAAGACGTAACATTGCACCTACTGGGAAATTTAAGTTCAATGTGGATCCTGAACTTAAAGGCGGATTTTCTTCAAACTTACTTTGTTAGAAAATGGTTTTGATAAATAATGTATGTAAAGTACTTTTCTGAATAAGCTGTAATGAGGACTCTGCTTCCGACTCCTTGACTCCGACTCCGCAAACATATCAGAAATGCAGGCTCAGAAGAAAATGACCCACTCTTACCATTATAATTTTAGAGCTTTCGACTTCGACTGACGAAACTAATTTTTTTAAACCGACTCCAACACCGAATCTTCGACTCCAACTCCGCCACTATGGTATAAATACAGGCTCGGAAAAAAGACCGAGTCTACTGTAGAATGTACTGCGACGCGATGACGACTCGACTTTCAACCAACTCGAATCTCGACTCTAACTCGACTCGCAAGAGCAAACATTGCAGAATGCGATGGAAAAATACTGACTCTACTCTTAAAGAAAAACGTGCAGGCGATTTTTTTCTTTGTTTATTCATTTGTTTTATTATTATTATTATTATTATTATATTTTTTTTTTGGCAGACGATTTTTTGTCTAACAAAAATTACTCATTTAAGAGAACATTTTATTATTTATTTAATCAATTATTTGATTTTTAATTATTGGCGACGGATTAAAACTGGAATTCGAGACATTTTTTTGGAACGAGTTTTTTTTTTGTTTTTTTTTTGTTTGATAAAATGTGTTTTGATTTTTTGATTTGCTTCCTATTTTTCATTCTTTTTTTTCCAAAACTATTAATTAATTTTTCTACGGAAGAACTATAAAGCTGCATTGTTTAAAAGATGCAACAACTTTATTTATTTATTTTTTGTTTACTTTTTAAGTGCCTAGTTTATCAGATGAAATCTGCATATTTGGTTTTTAGAAATCAGCTTTATTTGCTAAAAAGGTACGTTTGACATAATTTGTCGTCTCAGATAATTAAAAGATTATTGATCAGATACTAGAATACCGATGTCGATGTACGGAAAAGTAGGCTCGTTTAGTTCTTGATAGAACTACTTGTTTTGTTTAACTTAATGGTTTAAAAATATCTTAAAGAATTTTTCCACTCACACAGTGTAATTTGTTGACTGGTTCACTTCTTTTTAATGGTTAAACAACATAATGGGAAGTTCTTTTACCAAGTTTGGTGTATCTAAATCCACATATTATTGCTGAAGTCTTATTTTTTATGTTTATGTTAAACAAAAGAGCAGTTGTGTATTATGTCCGTTTCAACTTTTATCTCAAACGTTTTCGTATATGTAGGTGGAACTTAATTCACGAATAAAAGAGTATATTGCGAACCGATTCGGAATTGCTTTACAGAGATTCAAGTTACAAATATCGACAATTTTAATAGGAATTTTGTCAAATACCGCCCAGCCGATACCGAATTCAGCATCTTATTTTTTTCTCCATCTTTGTTGTATCTTTCTTTGTTAGTTATAAAACACTTTGCGATTATATCACTCAGTTGTCACCAATTTATGATATTAGTCTGCATTGAAATTAAAATTGATTAGTCAAAAAAAAGAGAAAGAAAAAGTTAAAAGCACATTTGGAACATCGGATTGCAGCTAAGAAAGTATCTGCATGACTACACCTAGTACCAATGGTACGAATGAGTTCTCAACTTACTGCGTCTCTCTCTCTCTCTCTCATATAATTTTTGTCGAGTGGTAGTAAAATAGAAATTTAAGCCCAAAATCTGAATGACTGAAAAAGAAGTAGAATGAAATGAATATATGACCCATCAAATCTCTTATAAAACATTTATTTTTCTAATCATTTGATTTTTTTTAACCATCGGCCATCGGCATCGGCCATCGGCCGATGGAAGAGTAAAAAAATCGGCCATCGGCCATCGGCCAACTTTGAACAATCGGCCAACAATCGGCATCGGCCCATCGGCCAAAAAATGCCATCGGTCGAGCCTTAGTATTTATTTGTGTACTAGTTTAATTAAAGGCTAAATATTAACGGCTTTTCAACTAATTTATGTTTCAAAACAACACTAGATTCTCGCAGTTCATAAAATTTCACGACGTATTACATAGGTGGCCCGCTAATGAGTTTTATGTTTAATTCAGTTAAGCCTTCATTCACAATTTTCATGATCATTATAATAACTGTTTCATATTAATCACGTTCTGTAACAATGGATTTCATATTTAATCATTTAGGACAAATCGCTTTAAATTTGAGCAAAAATTTGGAGGTTTTCCTCATTTTCTTCAGAATTCCTTTATCAAACCTTATGTAAATTAAAACTAACAAAACCTGAAATATTACGAATCAATCAGTACCTGGTACGACTTTCAGTTCGTTGGAGTTCAGGAGAAAAAAGCAGGACATAGAAAGATACTCGGTTTAAAATTTTCAAAAAAACCATAGAAAGGAGTTTCATTATGCAATCCAGAGAAGCCTGGCGTTCAAAATGGTCATTATTACGATTACTGTGATCCCAATTTCTTTTTCGAAAGATTTCTGCAGGTTCCCGTTATCGAACCCGGACCACGAGAGGATGGGACCAATCGGAAAGAACGACCTTTCTAACAAAAAAAGAATTTTTGAAATCGGTCCAGGCGTCTTCGAGTAATCTTGAAACATACCGAAAAAAAAAAAATTTCTCCGACGAATTGTATAACCTCCTCCTTTGTTGAAGTCGGTTAAAAAAAGAAAGAAATAGGGGCATTAACCCTTCACTGCACGGTATGCCAGATCTGGCACAAACCAAATAAACCCTCATATATTCCTATGATTTTTAAATGCAGTTAAACTGAGCTTTGTGCCCCTTCTGGAACATTGCTATAACAGTTTAGTGTGATTTTTATGCACTAGTTAGCTGCACTAGTCTACGTATTACAGTTCTTGCTTTTTTAAAAAAAAGGGTCTGCATTTCCGTTAGAAGTGTGCTTAGTCATTATTTCCTTTGTTCCAAAAATGTTTAAATACACTTAGTGGAAAGTTTGTTTATACCACTTATGACACAAAAACATTGTAGATTATTACACTTATCGGTATACAAAGCATATGCTATGTGCTTTGTGCCATATATAGAACAAACAATTAAAACATCATTTTTGGTGCACATTTTTAAGATTAATTTTTTTCTTCATTTTTCCTGAACTCAGGGTTATTTAAAAGGTAACAAATGATTTTTTTCATGAAAATATAAAAAATCGTGCAGTGAAGGGTTAAAGGAATGAAGAATATAAATCACGTGTTTATGCCTCAGTAAAAAAACACACGCAGGGGGGGGGGGGGCAAAATAGATAAATAAAGAAAACCATCCTTGATTTTTTACGGGGCCCCATACTATACCTGAAATAGCTTATAATCGAGTTAAGTCTATATCCGGCCCTAGTAGGGATACATTAAAAATTTGAGTTTTAAAAGTTCTTTTAAATAGCTTATCATATCATGTCCTGCAACAGAATGTTTTGATACTCTCTATCTCAAACGGTTTTCTGAGGAACAGTCATTAAATTCGAATAATTATCAAAGCTAAGTCTAAACTTTTAAACTACATGTTTGCTTTCTGTTTCTCGTTTTTTTTTTGTCTGTTACAATCCCAAAACAAAATGCTTATAAGTACGATTGGACTGAAAGAAAAAAAAAAAACATTTAATAATCTTAAAATTGAAATAAATGTTTTTCTGTCAGAAACATGTCGTCTATTTATCATCGCAAATGCGTAGGCGTAAGTCGGACACACTCAAATGCAAATATATTCGTTTATTACAGATAGAGACAGTTCAATTTAAAATGTAATCAAGCGAAGCTAATAACTGCGAGCAAAATAATTACGCTTAATTGCAGGTAAAACATTTCACTCCTCCGCTCGAATGGATTAATGAATTAATTTTTCTTTAAGAAAAGAATAAGTGTTGATTTTGAGGGAAGAAATTTTGACAGAAATAATATTGAGAATGGGACTAAGTACACAATCAAAAACATTTGGTTAGTTTTTGATGTATTTACGTAGAAGTCGGACCTTTACATCAAAATGTTAGTGAAAATATTACGCTCTTTTTAGCGCTACATGGCATAAACATTATTGCTGTCAAAACTTTTTTTTTACAAGATAAAAAGCGGACTTAAAAATATACATTAGGGGAAAAGGTGCAATATTCATAAAACTAAATTTTGTTGAACATTGAAAAAGTAAGCAATGTTTAAACAATTATTTAGTTAGGGACTGTGGAGCAAAAGGGAAATAGTTAAAACAAATTCTTTTTCAAAATGAAAAATTGGAAATTCACTGTGAAATTACGATAAGTGAAGAAAAAACAATGTATGCAATGAGTTACCGCCCGTAAGCCAGGACTGAGGCAGAACTGGAGCAAATGCACCCACAGCTCGATCATAGCATCCTAAGACTGCAGTTTCGCCCTTATTATGGGCTCCTCAGTTAGGAATAGCCAATGATCGAGCCGGAGGCAAAAATCCTCTTAATGTAGATAGCCAACAAACTGGTAGATAAAGTGAATTTATCTTACCAGCGAGCGTCCGCAAACTATGGTGCGGCTCAACTCGAAATTTGAAGGCAAAAGCTGGGCGGTAACTCATTGCACATTACCCAGCTTTTGCCTACTTCAAATATATTCACTTATATACTTAAATATTAATTAATACATAATTATGCTCTTATTAAGGCAGCAGTAGAAGCACACTTGGACTGTAGGTTCCCCACCTCTGCCATAAACGAATAAAAAAATAAACAAATTAACTCGTCATATATGACAAAAAGTAGGGTAGGGCGGGGCTAGTTGAGGAACTTTTGCTAAGATCTACCACAACTTGAAAACTATCCATCGGATTCCCTTCCGCTATATACCAATCGATTCTTCATTTCGTCCCCTACAAATGGTCTGTTGACACAAAGACGATCCGAGTGCAAGTTTAGGAGTTATTCACGGAAAAGCGCGAGCACCCAAAATTGCTCAACGTGCCCCGCTAGCGGGGCAAGTTGAGCAAGGTGCGGGGTTAGTTGAGCAAATAGCAAAAAAAGACGGATCGGCTCTGTAAAACGAGATGAATATGAAATAGACTTTTATTGAACTAGCAAATATCTATTTTTTTATCATTCTAACCTATTTATATTATTATTAAGATTATTACTTTGATTATTATTACACTTTTAATCTTTGTAATGTTATTACTCTTTTTATCTTGAAGTTTTAAAAATATTTTTGAAGCAAATATAAATTGTAACGAATTATAAGATGAAAAATGGTGCTACTTAATAATAATCGAAATTTATTAATAATTGCTGCCAGTATCACAATTTACACAACCAAAAGTTTGGTCAACAAAGTAGACAGGCATACTGGTCGTCTTCTGTTTGCAGATTTTTTCCCTGAGATTCTTTTCCTTTTTTTTATTAGTTTTAACATCGGGATTTTCATCTTCTTGGGTTTTTTCTTTGATTGTTCTTCTTCCAATGATTTTTTCACTGGCGTGTCTGTCTAAATGGCCGCCCTTTTTTTCCTGCCAGCTCTACTCACTTTCCTTTCTCCAGCTTTGGGATACGGCCGAACAACTTCAGGATAAAGATTCCTGGTATTTTAGCAGTAACCATTTTTTTTCTTTATTTTGATTATTTTGACACGTAGATGCAACAACGTTTGCACTAGGTTGACAAGTAACAATTGAACCTTTTGTATCAGATTGACCAGTTCCAACCGAAGCACTTGCAATGGATTGACTAGCAGCAGCTGAATTACTTGCATCGGATAGACTATAAAGAGGTGGATCACCGGCATCAAGTTGTAGCTCTAGTTGCTGACATTCAATTTGTGCTGGTTCTGGACGATCGGTCACAAATGATGGTGAAAAATCCTCTTTGGTAAAAATATTGGGATTAAATGGATAGATGCCAGATTTTCTAAAACCATTAGTAATATTCGTAATTGTCGTAGCTAATGGCAAAGAATATGTCACAATTTTCGGGATATTGTATATTGTTAAGGACTGCCCAGGATTATTCTTTAACCATGTTTCTTGCGCAGCAGCACAATATTTTTTGAAGGGCCCAAACACAGACACGTCCAGTGGTTGCAACTTATGGCTGCAGTGGGGTGGAAATGTTAACATAACCACTCCACTTTCTTTAGCCAAATCTAATGTGTCAATGTTCAAATGAGATGAATGATTATCTAAAAGCAGTAAAACGGGATATTGTTTCGATGGTCTCCTATGGTTGATAAAATGCTGCATAAATTTGAAAAATTCATCATCGGTTACCCATCCACTTGGATTGCTTGTCCCGATACAATCTGGAGGTCCACCATTAATGAAATGATCTTTGTAATTTTTGCGAGGGAATACAAACATGGGAGGAATCGTATTGCCGGATGCCGACATAGCAGTTACCACTGTTACATTAGTGTCTCGTTCTCCTGAAGACATTGTCCCAACATTTTTTTCCCTTTCCCAGCTATAATTTTATTAGGTTTCGATACTGTGGACACTCCAGTCTCGTACAGTTATTGGGGTACAGTTATTGGGGGGTTTTAACTGACAACGCGGATAAGTAAATTTAATTTTCTTCAATGAACATGTAATGGGGCTAGTTGAGCAATCGCTTGCTCAACTAGCCCCACGTGAACCACTTTACTAAAAATTCGTTATAAAAAAAATGACTGGAATGAAAAACAAATAACCATGCATAATCGATAGAGCAATCATCAAATAACATTTGAAAACTGACGGAATCATGAAAACGTGTTTTTATACGAGTTCAGAAACAGACATACGAAGACATGATTTTTTTTCTTTCTGACGAAAATAAAACAATCCGTTCTGTTAAAAAGTCTGAGCTCCGGATGGAAATTTAAGGTCACAAGATATGTTCAGCTCCTGTAACCCCTTCTTTTTGCCATTTAAACTTTTGTTGTAAGTTCAGTAGTTTTCGAGATATTTCGATTCCCCAACTTGCCCCGTTGCTCAACTAGCCCCGCCCTACCCTAACTGAGGGAGTAAAATAGTAAATGAGTAAGAATATAAGGGAGTTAATGAATAAATTAGTGAATTATTGAATGAAGAAATAAAAATGAATTAATAAATGAATACATAAATGATTTAATAAACAAATGAAATGAACTATTTCACTTTACCCCGCAAGCACTCGACTAATTTTTCAGAACATTTGAAACAAAAACCAGACTAATATTAAACAAATTAATACTGCACCTAATATTAATATTAGTAGGTTTCAATTAATATTTTTAACGTTAATAAAAATAACTTTATCATTTTATAATAACAAAAACAATTCTTGATTTGCAACAAAATATTACAATAAGGGTATTAATTTTTGAAAATTGCTTCTATTATGACATGCTCTGATCTTCCTGATTTTCAGAGGGAATTTTTTCCTGACAGAAATGTTACAAAACGATAAAAATATTACCAAGTAAGTGGTGCCAAAAGCAAAGTAAATATTTCGCCATTCCAGTTTATCCCGCTATTTTACATTTTTCCTCATTCCCCTGGTAGTGTTTAAACATATTTTTCGAAGTCCGTGTAAAATTATGAACAAAAAATAATTACAATTGCCCTAGCATGTTGTCCCTTGCTGTGTAGATGAAATTAAGGAGGATAGTGTGTGGGATAGTTGGATTTATTTACCGAAATAGTATGTGAACAATTATTTCTAGTTTGTAGCACAAAGTGTTGTCTACACAAAGTAGAAATAATTTTTCGTATTTTATTTCGGCATATAGAAGCAGCTGTTTTATTCCTACCTACTCTCCTCCATACTAATAATACCATTTAATTTAAAAAATAATTAATTCGTGGTTATAGATATGTTTTATGCAACATTTTAGCGTCATCTTCAAAAATTGCGCTTGAAATCACAGTTTGATGTATATTGTTCAAAAAATAAAATCAACATTTTTTCCTTATCAGGATAAGTTTAAATTTCAATGATTACTTGTTATATTTTTCTCATCTCAATTGTGTTTTGAAGAATTTTTGATCTGTTTTCAATTTCTTTTAGTATTTCGTTTATATCATCACCCACCATGGCATTGTATCTGGCAAAATTTAAAAAAATTATCATGTGTGAGACTATTGTCCCTGCAGTCACTTAATACACAGGATGTGTGTTCAGTACTTACGAATTAAAAAAAAACTACAATACCTGCTATTAAGTTAAAATAAAGCATAAGATCACCAAATAACACTATAAACTGCAGTGGGGGAAAACGAACAATGAATAAAATTTTAAAAAATACTACAAATGAATAAAATAAAGTAATTTTCCTAAGAGTAGTTAAAACTGTTTTACATTAAAAACATTAGGTTGTATGCAGAAACAAATATTGACTGGTTTCATGTTATTGGATAAAACCGAAAAAACGATATCAAATTACAAGGGATTTAAAATTACTGTAAAACATAAGCAATAATTTAGCTCAATGCTCTGAATTCAAGCAATTTAAAATGATTCGAAATCTTTGCAATGTTTTAGTTAGTTATTTAGGAGCAGTATTATGAAAACGCGCTCTAAAAATTGATTAATACTCGGAAGTGAATATAAAAAATCTGGTATGGACCCCACACTACTTCCTTTTACGTGTAAATTTCTTACTAGTTGCCTTAAGTGTTAAAAAAAGTGCTCGGAGTGAGCAAGGTAACAATTCAAATATTTACTCCCCTAATCTGCCACGAAACAATGCAAAAAATATTTTGCAATGGTTAATTTTCTAAATATTGCTGATTTTAATATCACCAGCGGGTGACCGAGCTCCGCTCGAAGAAAACAGGTATCGAAGCTTACTCGAAGATTTAAATTTTCAATTGTGATTTATCAAAACAATACTTGCCATAAGAAAATTTGTGAAACCATTGGTGAAAAGATAACCGGTTAAAGTGCACCATTGTAAACTATTCTAAACAAAGTTAGAGTTTGGAAAGGGAACTATTCTATATACAAAGATTAAGTTTGAAAAGTCATAGGAAATAAAATGTAATTGATAATAAAAAAATTATACAATTAAAGAAATGGTACAAAGTGAGCAATGTATAAAGATTCAAGTGTGTTGAAGTTCAATATTTTTGACAAATTTATTTAGAAAAACCAAACCTCGTGATTCCTCGTGGCCAAAAACCCCAGACCCCCAAGTTTACCGGAGTTAATTAATTCTGGGGCGATTTTCGATTTGGCAACCATTCCTCGTATTACCCCTAACGTGTACCAGGGATCCGAGCCTGCTCGGTTAAAAAAAAGAGGTTAGTAAACTTGTGTTTTTTTCTAAAGTGCGAAGTACTTATTTAGATAAACTTGAAAAGCATTTGTGAGCCTTTGGTTGCAATTACGCATTCAAAACAGCCGTAATTTATTTTTAAAAACACAACCTTATTTAATCCATGCTCACCGTAAAATCACACCTAATTTCATTTCATTTGGCGCCGAAGGCGCGGGAGGGGTTGATGAGAATGGATGCAGAGTCCCTGTTCTCCAGTACGCATTTGGTTCCAGTTGGTTTTGACTTTCACTTCACTTTACACTTAAGATCCCCCCCCGTACATACCACAACTCGATTTTTAACCGGGATGGGGCCCTGAAGAGCGCTCTGTTCAGTTTTGAAAAAGGCGCAAGGACCGAGTAAACCCTTGGCCCAGCACACCCCAGAGGTGTTGTTTTACTTGGAGGATTTTGTGACCACGAACATTTTTAACGTCCCCCGGCAACCATTAATGAAGACGGTGGATCTTTGATCGGCGGCTATATGATCGACCCGAGACCCTCCAGTTACGAGTCCGACGACTTACCGATTGGACTACCGCGGCCTCAGGCCCCTATATAGACGAGCCGACGCATCAAGATTACCACTTTGGATCCAGCGCGTGTGTGAGGATTGTCTTTTCTGGCCAGTTATCGCTTTTTGGTAACTTTTTACGTAAATTTAACAAAGCTTGGCAATGTCCCGAAACTTTACTCTGGTAACCCTAATTCCTCAACAATGAAAAATGAAAGTGAAAGTTAATGAGTTGGATCCAAAGTGGTGAAACTTAAGCTTGATGCGTCGGCCTGTCTATATAGCTGCTCTACCGCGGCCCATACCCAATTCTAACTTTATTTTGATCGATCTCTTTTAAATTTCAAAAACAATAACAATTCTAACGTGTTGCCAAAAATTATTTGCCAAATACCATAAAAATATAAATTTACGCTGATGTGATTAAATATGAAATCCATTGTTAAAACGTGGTTGCTATGAAACAGTATAACAATAAGAGTAATCATAAAGAAAATGGCGTAGTAAGAAATCTTCTCAAACTTTTCATGAATCCTATCTGTAACTCCGAACTGTTCGACCGTAGCGCTTCAAAACCGACGCCAATCGATTCCCCGTGGCCAAAAACCCCAGACCCCCAAGTTTACCGGAGTTTATTAATTCTGGGGCGATTTTCGACTTGGCAAACATCTCTCGTATTATAGTATAGGATTCAGTGAATTTTTCGCGAAATATCGCCAATAGCGCCAAAAAAGTTGAACCCAATTTCAAAAAATATTTTTTTCGCCAAATTTGTCGCCAATTTGGCGATATGTCGCCAAGTTGGCGTCAAACACTTGGCGACCAAAAGCTTGGCGACATATCGCCAATCGGTCGCGCCAATTCATGTCACTTGAGTCTGCATTGAAATTAACACTGATTTACCCCAAAAAAGGGGTAAAACACCCCCTTGGGAACATTCAAATGCAACCACAAGAGGAAGTGCACAACTAGACCATCCTCAGAGCCTACATACCAAGCTAGAAGCTTCTATGACATATAGATTTTGAGTTATGCGACCCACATACATACGCACACACGTACATACAGACGTCACGAGAAAACGCGTCGTAATTAACTCGGGGGTGGTTGAAAAAAAATTTTCGGCTGCTTATATGTTGGTAGGTACATATGCACGTGCTGACAGGTCAAAAAAACTAAGGAATTTTCATTCGGGGGTGAGCAAAATCAAAATTTAGACTCAAATTTGAGTGAATTTTTTTCGCAATCACAATACTTCCTTTACTACGTAAAAGGAAGTAAAAATGAAACCGAAACTCTCTTATGAAGTCTGGAGCGTTTACTTTGCTCATCATATAGGCTGTGAAATGATGTACGTTTTTTTTTTATAAATACTAAAACAGATTCACAAACCAATGAAAAATCCGCTTTTAGTGGATTTTTTATCAGTTTTGTTAAGTCTTTAGTTCACACTATCAGTTTTACAATCGTGCGACAAACATTTATGCTTCTCCGCGTATTACAGCCATATCTCAAATATTCATTGCTATAGTTATGTAAACTTTTTGAAATCTTTCAAGGTTACGAACTTGTGTTACATTGCAGCAAAATTCAAAACTTTTTTCAAGGTAATGTAAACTGTTGTTTTCCTGAACACTGTTGGGTAATTTTAACATTATTTAAAAAAATTAAAAAGTGAAAATCTGATTCAATCAGCTTAAAAATTCAGCTTTTTAGGCTCTTGAAATAAGTGAGAAAGGTAGAATTTCTACTTTTTCAGTGCTGTCATTTCAAAATTTTTCCCGGGGGGGGGGGGGGCAAAGGCTACAAACACAATGCAATTTCATCGGAAAACATAAGAAACTACGCCCACTTATATGGAAATACATTGATTTCTCAAAGTCAGGGGGGGGAATTGACCCCCTGACCCCCCCCCCCCGAATGATGGGCCTGTACTTTTTATCATGCTTTTCAATTTATTAAGAGTTTGTTTAAAGCAGGGGTTCCCAAACTTTTTTGTTCTGTGGACCCCTTGGTGAGTTTTCGAGTATCTCGTGGACCCCCTTCTTAGGGGTCGTCGTGAAAATACACAGGTACTGTAATAATTGAACCGCTCCAAAACCGCAAATTAGGGGGTTAATTTCCATTATAGATATTCTAAAATAACCAATGTAAGCAAGATCGATGGAAATGTAATGAAATAAATCAGAAGTTTACCAAATAGTATGAGGGCTCCTTTAATATTGATTTTTAAACAAAAATTGACTTCTTAAACATCTGACAACTTTATAAAAGATTTAGTTTATTACTTTTACTGCAGAACAAAAACTAAAATTTAAATTGAAAGAAATCAGAAGGAAGAGAAAAATGTAACATTTTTGTTCATACTTTCATAATACTAATGGTACAAAATACAAACGAGCTAATATATTCTTAGATATAATTGATATGCAAGAAAAAAAAACTTTTTAGTGGGAGGGATGAATTTGGTGCTTGAACAGTGAATTTTAAATATTTGGCTTTGTTTTGTGAGGCACAATTTTCCAAATTTCCCAATCATTGATGGATAATCTGTTTTTTTTTTCGTGAGAAAATTGGTTACAGAACTCGCATCTCTTTCCGTGAGGTATGATGATGTAAAAGCTTTCAAAAATTACCTTGCGATATTCCATAAGGTAGGATAAGATATAGGTATGCCTTTCTGAAGCCAGAAATACTGATACCCTGTGACTCAGATTTTTTGAACTGATCCTAGTTCGTGGACCCCTATTTGCATCTCACGGACCCCAAACTTTTTGCTTCATTTATAGGGACCCCTTGCAAACTCCGGGGACCCATGGGGGTCCCTGTGGACCACTTTGGGAACCCCTGGTTTAAGCAACATTCTTATGCGAATAACATGAATAAGAGAGAAAAAATGATTTTTCCTGGTTGGTAATGACGTAGCTGCCAGTACACAGCTTTTCCTATCGCATATGTTATTTTGTGTTGTTTTTATGATGTTTAACTAACACTATTACAAAGCCTGTGAATACGTGAGAGCTTGTTATCAGGTTGAATGTATTATCCGTAAGTGCTTGTTTCTATGCTATTTTAAACATGGAGTTAACAAATGGAAAACAATCATCTATCATTACTCTTCTCACAAGCTCTAATCTTTACAATGTAAGATTGCTTCAGAATGAAAAGTATTCCAATAAAGTTCTTAAGCTAAAAACGAAACAGGTCCAATATCGCATCGTGGAGATGGGCCATTGTGGCCAAAAGAGTGCAAAAACATCCGGATGATGTGATTCTTATTAAAAGTAGTAAGCTATGTCTTTGTGACACACCAGTTGTTATCATTCAAAAGTCTTGTATGAGAGTATTAGTGTTCAGGCCTAAACAATTCAACGTTGACATTTGGCTGCTAGATGGATTTTTCGTAGTTTGCACACTATCGTTCCTTGTTAATTGTAACAAAATTGTTTGCTTGAGCGACAAGCCATGGCTAAAATCTTTATGCAATAAGTAAAACGACCGTATTTAACGCTTGAAATGTCGATTTCACCGTCGTGGCTTCCGGTAACATTTTTTCAGTACTTGAAAAGCATGTGTAGTGAAATGGAAAAGATTTTTGAATTAAATCTTCAAACATATCTGTGCATGAACTTACTGAACAACTGCAAAGTTAAGTAATGAATTATTTTACATTACTTAACTTTGCAGTTGAATGAATAGGAACAGGAACTTACTTTTTGTTAAAAACTGATTCGAAAAGCGTTATTATTGTTATTATTATTTTTATTATTAACTAGCTTAATACCCGGCGTTGCCCGGGTGCTTATTAATACAACATAGCATTCAGGGAAAATAAGTTTGAAAGAGTTCTATTCATATGGGTATAAAATAATTTGCATCAATCAGTCTCTTAGGTACAAACTTTGAAAAAAACTAAAATATTACAGAAAGTTAAACGTCTTATCAAAAGGTGAAAATTAAAGAGAAATGTTGTCTGTGCTTTGCCGCGTCTACTGGCATGAAATATATGCAAATGGAAGTGAAAAAAATTGCATCAAATTCACCCGCCAAATTCAAAATATTAACTTTTCTCTATTAACTGTTCCCACCTACAAAGTAAAAATTATTATAACTCAATCTAATAAATCTGTCTGAAATAAATCTGTTTCTCGTTCTGAAGGCTTATCTCCATTACAGACGCAACTGTTGTCGCATTGCAAATTTGAAATTCAAATCCGTGGTTCTTTTTATAAAGTCCACATGAATTATGATTGTTTTTTACTTATTTCAATGCTAAAAGGAAATAGGTGAGCCTTAAATTGAAAATTCATTACTTTAATCGTAATCATTGTTGGAAAATACTAATATTTAAAAATCTTAAATTTCATCAATTTGAATACTAAAAGGCCTATCTCGATTACAATATAAATAGGCTAGATTCCTATAAAAGGGTCATTTTTGACAAAAAATTTAAATTTGAGCTTTTTAGATTTTTTAAAATTTCAAGACCCCGCCTATGAGAATTCTAGGGCATCAAGGAACCTCTGTGTCAAGTTTGATGAAAATCTGACGCAAACTGTGGATTTGTATAGAGAACAAGTATATATATATACATACACTCATTTTTATAGATATAGATAATAATATTATTTTAATATTGACTCGAAACCTTTTCTTTGCTTGAATTTATTATTTTCGAATGTATCGGAATTGTTCATCACATTTTTTGCTAAAAATCGAAGAATTTTTGAAGAATAATTATTACAGCACGGTAGCAGGATTTCTTTACATTTTTTTCCTTTCTTTTATAAAACTAACATTACATCTGCAAAAGTGGAGGTAGTTAAACCTGTTAAAGTACTTGTCAAGTCAACTACGTTGTCTTAGCAATATAGGTAATTTTGAACATTCTCTTTAAAGCTATTCTTAACACCGAAACAAATGTTTTCGAAACTATTGTTTGATCACCGATGAGGTGGAAAGGCTGAAGTTCTGTTTGCAGTCGGAAACGGGGGTATCTATTAGTTTATGGCAAAATTCAGGTATGTAAAATGTATTCGACTACATTTCTCAAACAAGGTTTATCTTCAAATATTAAAAATGGCACTGTTAGTTTTTACTTTATGTATTTTTACGATAAAAAAATTCAAAATACTGTGCTCTTCTGTGCGAATACTGACATGTAGGTAATGTGTCAAAAGAAAAGCCGTTCTAAATAACAGCCGCTGCCAAAGCTATTAACACGAATATTTCCGCATCGAAAATCACTTTGACTTGCTTGTACGAGATAACGGTATCTTTCCGGGGTGATTTTGTTCCGATGTTATCGTTTGAAAAAGAAGTAGCACTTTTTTCACAAGTCTTTCTATGTGACAGTGGGAAATTACTTACAATGATTTTTTAAAGACCGAAATATTGACACGTGCAGGTCAAGGTAATTTTTTTATTTAAAGATATTGAAACCTCCCTGTCTAAAATTCTTATTAGTTTAAATTTTTGACATTGAAAATTATCTATGGAAAGCAATTTTCCTCTTCTTTCAATGACATTCCGGAAATTTCACCAAAACAGACGTAACACTCAAACTTTAAACTTAATTGTTATTTTTTGTAAAACTAGAAATCTACTCCAAAATTGAAGATAGCATAAATGGCATCAAATTATTCAAAGGAAAAAAAACGTAGGTTTTTTGAACCAAACTATAGTTGCGTGTGTTTAAAGTTTCTTTGTTGCATCTGTAACTGTGGAATTTCCCAATACCATTTTATTAGAATATTTAACTTTCTAAACAGTTAAAGAGTGGAGGTTGAAGAAATTTCTCCTCTAATGAAATTGCTAGAAAATTGTACGACCTTTTCCAGTGGACTTTTCTAAAATCTAAAAAAACATTTATGATAAAAATGTAGCTAAGAAATATTCAAACTTAAAAAAGTTTCATCCTGATTGCAACTTTGATCTTTGACTGAGCCAAAAATTAAGCAATTTGTCCAGAGCTAAGCCGATCCTACTTACGCCTGTAACATTGTCTAACTTGTAACACTAATTATTATTTCACTCTCTCTCTTTTGTTTAGGCCGAGTTCTACGTTACTTCTAACGTACAAGTTAAGAGTCAATATAAAATATATGAAATATATTTAATAAAAAAATCGAATACCTACTATGTAAACGAGCTCATTTTTTTTCAATTAGCTAAAACTTCCAGTAATTTGTAACCACCAACAGAACCTGACTGTTGCATGGGCTAAGTCTTTATGGGCCCCAGAAATTGGTTTCCAAATATGGTTATTAAAATAGCTTTGCTGTTTTTTTAAGCAAAAGCTCAAAAGCATCAAATACTTCTTAATCTAAAATTTCAATAATTATCAGCAATAAAATAAATAAAAACCTGAGATATTAACAAGAGGTCAAGATGTTGGTTCAAGGGGGGGGGGGGAGGGTGATGAACAGGGGCTCAGGATTCTTTCCGAAGTTCGTTATAGTCAGGTCCTGATTATTAATGCTTTCAATAAAAAAATATTAAAATTGAGCATAGTTTTCCAACGTATGTAAATGTACAGTCGAATAGCAACGAAGCTTCTTCGTCCTCTCAGTACAGAATTTCATGAATAAATCGGTAAAATAAATACAAAAATAACAGTTTTTCTACACTATCATGCAAAGGCTCTCGATTTCTAGAAAAAATAGAAAATATTGCAATCGTTTCAATTTCATTCATTGAGAAGAAACTGGTACACTTTTTGTCAACAAACAAAACAAAATAATATTTAGAATTCAGAATGAAAAGTTAATGTATTTACAGGTGAAAGTTCTAATTATTTTTAATATCTCTTTTTCAGCTGACGTATTGGTGCAAATATCAAATTTCAATCATTACTACAAAATATCAGTGTTCCAAATGAAGTTAAGCGGTAGCTACCCACACGCCGAAAAGTCGAAAGATAACATGTAATCTTCTGAAGACAACATTTAGAGATACTCAATCTTCAATTTAACACGTTTTACGCTGTTTTTGCAAATTTTAACCTTCGTGGGCCACGCCTGGAAGCTTACGAACAAATTATCATCCCCCCAATTACGTCAGCAATGACGTCTTCGTTGACCTCCGTGTTACTTGACAGCAAAATCTCACACGTATTGACCTCTTCCAATCTATTCATAGTAATTCTAAAGTGCGAAATTTGTTCGCCCCTTTAGACTTTGTTTGATTTTTTGCATTATTTTGATTATACTTACAAATGCTGATATTACTTTTGAGCTATGTTTTCAAAATTTATAACGTCAGTACGAATGAGGGGTGTTGTGGTCAAAACAAGTGACGTTGACATTATAGGTTGCACTTGCGTGGGTAAAAATGAAATTTCACCATCTATATATGTACGTTTTGTATATATATAGTATAGATATATCCTAAAAAAGGTCACAAGTAAATTAATTCCTGTGTTTTGAGTGTTTCTTTAATGCTTTCAATTTAACTCATTCTCTCTGACATGACTGAAGTTAAAATTCTGAAAAAAAAAAGCATTTATCCTTTTTTACGTATTTGAACCTTTTTGTGGTATGAGCTTCTCGTTCTTATCATTTTATAACTGCATAGACATGGACTGTTCGTGCAGTATGTTTTTATTGAAATTTATTAGTTATTTTAAATAATACTATTTCAGCAATATTTGTCATTCTGAACTAATATTTATTTTGTATTACAACTCCAATATATGTTTCATTTTTAGACTGGAAACAAATAATGTATTAATTTACAGTTTGCAAAATTTATTCAATTTTAAGCCTCATTATGTTTTTTTTTTCTTTTTCAATTTAGAATTGGGAGAGAAAAAGTAATCAAATTTAGCTTTTGATTTTCTTGTTTCCTTTTTACTTCCTTCCTTTCTTTATTTTTGTTTATCAATTAATTTATTTTTTTAAATTAATTTTTTTCAATATTTTCAAATTTACCAATAAAATATAATCTAAACTATCCCTTTGAATGAAAATTATTCGTAAACGTTTATCGAAGATGTTATCTTTTGAGTAACTATACAACTTCGGCAATTATTTTATTTCTTCCTATTTTTATTGAAAAACTTAATATACTAAGCGGATTGAGGATAAACGAAAAAAATATTATTGTTAGCAAATAACTGAAATGAGTTTTAGAACTTTGTTTTATTTATTGAAATATTGACTTATTTTGCGTCAAACTAATATTTGTATTCTTAGCATGAAGAATTCTAGAAAATATTTATAAGTAGCGCTTAGTGCTCAATTTATTTTCTTAATTATCTTATTTAATGATTGACGTTCTGCAATCATAAATCATAAGAGACAAAGAGCCCAAATACCTTAAAACGATTTTAGATAAATTTGCTTGTAAATTCAAAACGTAAGAATTCAATTAGTAAATGAGTGGCTGACACTTAGAATTGCTTTGCATTGAGCAGACTTCCAAATTCTACCGCACTTGAGAAAAATAACTACTTTTTAAGCTCGTGAAAGATCTTGACACTCCACGTTTGCAAGCCCCTCACAAAGCCCTCAAAACAACGACTCAATCTGTTATTGGATTTCAATCTTTTTTATAACTTTTATTAGCGAACCTTCGGTGGAACGATCAATCTCGCTTGTACATTTTTATTTAGATTTAATTAAATAATCATTTTCTTATAATGACTTTTTACTTCTTTAGATTTTTCGAATGACTCTCGAATTATTTTCTGAAATTTTTAGCTTAGATTAAAAAAAAAAAAAAAATTACATTTTGTTTATGTTTTCGAGATTTCTTTCTGACCAAACAATATTGCGGGAGAGGTATCAACAAGTCATAACATATGCAGTAGAGTGCCGTTTTTGGCTCAGAAGCGCGTGAAGAGAATTTGTCCAAAAATTATGTTAATCACCTCTTCAAGCATGTATTCTACATTCAGGGCTTTAATTTTTTTTCTCAACTTATCCATTCGTACGTGCAAGCATTTAAATATTAACTTTTCTTAGTTTATTTAGTTATTTATTTTTTTACAAGCAACGTCTTTTCATTATTCCATGATAAATCAAACTGAGAGCATAAACATTTAAAATGCTTTTAAAAAACGAAACCAAAAGAGAAGTGGAGATGAGAAGTCTTTACAAAATATTTTTGTTATCGTTTTCTAGATACACAGATGGTAAAGATCCTATCTGTTGCCAAAAAAGGATGATATTCAATTTCCTTCTCCGCCCATGTGATGTATTTGAACCTATCAGGTTCCGTTGTGTCCTGATGGGATAGCTACAAATGAGAGACATTTGGAATGCGTTTTTAATTGTGCTAGTCATGCTCCTTCTTAATTCTTCATTCTAAGTTTGAGCATCAATCTTATTAGGAACAGGTAAGTTGACGAAGCGTAGTTTCAAAATACAGCTATATTTTTACTCTACTTATTAATGTAAAAAATAAACATAATTATGTCCGATTAAATAAATATTCCAGCTATGAAACCAAATGGTACTTAAAAAGTGTTCTCTAAAGGTTAATTCAGTGCTGTACATGTTTCTATTCCGTTGAAAAGTTTAGTGCAAAAGTAATACAATTATATATTTTACTTCTTTTGTGTAGTTGTTTGCTTATTTATTTCTGCAGATATTTTTATACATCTTCTTAATAATAATTTCTTAATAATTAATTAAGAGGTTCTTCTTTAGCATTAAATAAATAGATTTATTAAAACAATTCTATTCATTGTACATTTCTTTGTTTTCCAAATGCATTTATAAGAAACCAATCCCGACATTTTCTCTAATCAGAAAAACGAAATTGGTGAAGCATTTTTGAAGCAAACTAAACGTGTTTTTAAAATGTAGCTTTCAGTTTAAAATATACAAAAGACGAAGTTTTACACCTAATTACAATTGTAAAATCATCTTATTTATAGGAAAAAAATAATTGCCTTCAGCAAGAAATGTCCAAAATACATTTTTCTTTTTAATATCTAACAAGATGCAATTTTTCTCTGTAGGGTAAGTCACTATGTGCAATATTCTAGTACATTGTGTATTACACATGACTGTAAAGTATAATGTTTTGATGCTTAACATCGTTTATTACGCAAAACTCTTAGCATTAAAACATTACCAATATTTCATTTACAATGATTGAGTAATGTGTATTTTCGTTACGGTAGTTCAGCTAAGCTGTTAAATTCGGCTAAGCTAATTTCAAAAGTTTTGCAGAACATTGAACACAAATTATTTATGTTTGATGTTTGTAATGTTTTATGCTTTTGGCGTAACATACATTTTTTAAGAATATTTGGATATAATAAAGTTATTCCATACCTAAGTTGAAATTATTTCTTTAATTCCACTCGTTTAGTGGTTGGCACAAACTGCCGAATTCATTCAAAATTTCAGCGAGTTGTATAATCAGAAAAAATAACGACTTATTTAAAGGGTGGGCCTATGGGGCCTTGACCCGTACCCTTCCAGAATTTTTTTTTTTTTAAACTACTGATTGGGAGTAAGGATTTCAATATGTTCAAACTTAAATTTGGAAAATTCTCACAATATTGTCCCCCCCCCCCTCTCTTAAATAAATAAATAAATAAGTTCAAATATGCGCTCCTAGGACGAATGTAAAATTCTTTAAAGTTTTCATTTTGATTAATATCATGAAAAGAAAGTAGATGCTTTTGTATACAAATCATTTATCTGAGTTTACATCCATTTATGTATGATACAAAACTGCAGCAGAAACACGAGAACATGTATCATCAAAAAGTTGTAGTGTACAGTTAGCAAAATTGAGTTAAATTTGAAAAATTTACAAATTATTACATCTATAAATGATTCTCATCGTCGTGTTGCCTTTCAATTCTCTTTTTCAAAAAATATATTACGCTTTGTTGAAACTCTTTTGAATGAATGAATTTCGGGTTACTCTAAGCAAAACGACGGAAATATTTTTCTTTGGAAGTTTATGTATGAGTTGAAATGATATTTGTTATGACGAAAACATATCCTGATTATCAATGAAATTTAATGTGCATAATGAGGTTTTTGCCGAAGAGATAATAAGCTGTTTGAAAAACTTTTTAGAAACCAAAATATTCGCCTAAATAGATAAACTTTTTTTAAAAATCATTGTAATGTGGCGTATGAGAGCTAGAAATGCAAATAGTTGCATTAAAATGCTAGAAAAAAAGGCACCGAAAATAAATGAGGTACAATCAGTATTAAAATGTGACTCACTCAACTGCGAACCGTCACATTGCCTTGATGGAAGACTAGAGGCAATTCGGCAATCCTGTGTCCTAATAAATCGTTATCCCTACTTTCATACTTTTTTTAATCTCCATATGCCGATCAAAAACAAATGCCGGATTGACGCGTTAACCTGTCCTTCACACGGAGGTGCGTTGATTAGAGCCGCTATATAAACAGGCCGACGCATCAAGCTTAAGTTTCACCACTTTGGATCCAACTCATTTAGTTTTACTTTCAGTTTTCATTGTTGCGGAGCTAGGGTTACCAAAGCAAAGTTTCGGAACATTGCCAAGCTTTGTTAAATTCACATGAAAAGTTACCAAAAAGCGATAACTCGCCAGAAAAGACTACCCTCAAACACGCGTTGGATTCAAAGTGGTCAAACTTAATCTTGATGCGTCGGCTCGTCTATATAGGGGCCTTACGTTGATCATAGGCTCTCAAACTGAATCTTGACTCATCGCTGAAGATCTCGTATCTCCGTTTGGTCAAAATTCATCTTGCCCGAGTTTGGAAAAAAATCCAATAGACTCTGCCAATGATGCGGAGTTTGTAGTCGGCGTCTTCGCTGGCGTTGCTTCGTTTACCAACATCGGTCAGCCACATTCGAATGGTTTTAAGTGATACCACCGAATGCATCGAATAAAAAATGACATGATAAATTGCGTCGAATCAATGCTAGAGATACATTTGGTGCCGAAGTAGCTAGCTGCTCTTTTTGTTATGGTATCCTAGTACTCATGTCTGTTCCTTAGACACTCGTAATGGTGGAATGTCCTTCCGTGGTTCACTGTCGCCAACCAACACCAAGCAACTACCACACCGTTCCAACCGAAATAGCGACTGATGCACATGTACGATCAACTTGCTTCTTTATGACTTAGTGCATGCCCCTCCTCACATTCCAACAACTGTTCGTACTCTCAAAGGCATCTTTGGTCATACAAGCATCATCCAAGAAGACATATTCGTTTAAATAGCTCTACAGCACGAGCAATCGTGCTTTTAGACTCTCCCAGCTGCTCATCTATTATACGCATAACGCGTTTACCCTTGTCTCCTTGGCGTCGAAGTTTAAATCATTTGCATGCCTCTTATCATACTACATTCCTGCCGAGTTTCGTGATTGTAGCGTAATTTCTTTTGGGCAAAGGTATTTTTTTGTGTCCAAGTGAATACACGTATAATATTTAGCTATGTTAAAAGATCCAGGTAACCGTTAGATCTTTTTTAGATTTGAGGTATTTTTGATTCATTTTCTCTGCTGTATTCTTTCCTAATTTTTGGAGACAACGAAAACTGTGGCTTGATTATTGCAATTCATTTCCTAAGTCTACTTTTGAGAAAAAAAATAAGAATAGCAGTTTCAGTAAGAACTTTACAAACCGTCCCAAATAACAGCAACTACGTACAAGAATTTGGAGGAAAACAATTTACGTTTTGAGCTGTTTTCTTAGAAAACTAACTTTTGACACAGTTTCGAACCTGACTGAGCTAGATGCCTTCCAAATTGCTTTGTGGCGTTGCAAAATCCACCAAATTAAGAAATTTAAAAAAATCAAAAATTCATGAGTTAAGTTCGTTTAGTTGTCGAAGGCCTGAAATAATTGCTCACTGCTTGATTATATTTATATGCCCCTAATTGAATTGGAAAATCGCTTCAAATTTTAAAGAAACAAAGAGAGCTTCTTTACGGTTTGCGAAAAGCTTTGATGTTTGGATAAGAAAAGAAAGAAGACACAGATTTGGAATTCTAATATTTATCTAAAGCGGACATAACCGACAAACCTAATGATCTGAAGAAACGACATTTATTAATGTTTGCGTGTCACGATTTTTACTGCTCTTATCGCAGACATGACAATGATCTTTCTTTTGATTACCTACCGACGGAAATTCCGATCATTTCGGAAAGTTTTGGATCTTGCAGTGTTTTTATGTCTATTTCGTCAAGCGTTTTATTGTAGTTAATATTAATTTTCAGTGAATATTGATTTTCAAAATACATTTTATCGTGCGAAATTTTGAGAACTTTTTTGAAGCATTAAAATGTCTTAAATTTAAACAAAAAGAGGGAATAAACAATGAAAATGATTTCAAAGGGAGCAAAAATTAATTATTGGTGTCACAAAATAATTTTTTCTGTTACTGGTGTTTTAGGCAAAAAGAGAAAAGAACATTTTAATTTTTTTCTGCAGGAGATTGGGCGTGAAAGTTTTTTTTTTTTTTTCGAGAAACCACGAATTGTTTTTAACCGACTTCATCAAAGGGGGACATTATACTATTCGTTTAAGATGTTTGTTTTATGTATGTTATAAGATTACTAGAAGACGCTTGGACTGATTTCAAAAATTCTTTTTTTGTTTGAAAGAGTATTGGTTTAAAAGGCTATACCTTCTAATTGGTCCCATGATCTCATGGTCCGGGTCTGATAATGGGATCCTGAAGAAATCGAGGGAAATAGAAATCATAATCACAGTAATCGTAATAATGACAATTTTGGCTAAAATAAATTATTGTTGACTTTTTTGTATCTATTTAGTAAAAGAAACAAACGGTGTTAAAAATAAAGGTTGAATGAACAAAAGTATTTCAAACAGATGTCTTTTTAGTTTTCAACTACTGCTGCTCCCCAAAGTGAAGCAAAATCGTATGTCCTTTATTTATAACAGGGGTGGCCAACCCGCAGCACGCGTGCCACAATGTGGCACGGCAGAGCAGTAACAGTGGCACGCGAAAACTTTTTAAAAAATTCCAAAATTGAGGAAAAATGTCAATCTCAAAAATATTGATAAAAACTAAAACCCTTAAACTATTAAATATAATGATATTATGACGAGTAAGTGTCAGGAGGCTGGCTTACAGATTGTCTGAACTACAATATTGTCAAGTACTTAACGTTAGCTTCGGACATCCAACAAAAGCTGAGACGCTACAGAAAATGCTTTGTAAAGAATATTTGGGCTTGACACGAATGAAGCTTTCGATGCTGCAGAATATATTCTTGATCTGCAATAGTTTCAGCTACGAGGGATGAAATTTTATAAAAAAGTTAACTCTGCATTTAAAATTAAGAAACCAGATTGGACAAAATTCGGTATGGTTGCAAAAATAAAAATCTTTAAATTGTTTTTATTACATTACTTAAAAATAATTTGGAAAAAAAAAAACTTCAAAAGTATCCTCGAATTATTTATCACAAACTCCTTGCCAAAGAATGATACTTTTTCTCTGTTGGTGACCCTGTAGAGTTCACTGTATTAACAAACTACGATATAGAGCTCTGAATGTTTTGCGAACTTTTCCCAGGAGAAAGAGGAGAGCATGGCAAGATACTCCTTCTTTGAACTGTGCAATAGCTGTCCAAAGGAAAAATAGTTATAAGATTTTAGAATTTTAGGGAGTGTGTTTTTTTAAGATGTTTGGAAGCAATGAATACTTGCTACTTAGGAATAACAAATGAATTTAGCTATGTCGTCTCTTATTATCCGGCGATTAAGTAATTTAAATTTAAGATTGTACGAAAAAGTTTCCTAAACCAGTATAGGCCATCTACATTCTTTTCTGATAAAACTTCAGTTTCTTTCTCTCTACCTTGGAGAAAAAGAATAAAACATTGAATTTAATACTGAAAGTATCAACCCAAATTTAATAATTTTCCAATGATATATGGAGAAAATTTTACACCTATTTTAAGTATACATTCAGTGTTAGGTTTGATGATTTTCAGAATCACAAAAAAATGCTGATCTTTTCCAATTCTTTGTATATTTCTTTGCAAGACACTACTTGTTACCCTTCTGAAATCCAAATCAGAATTACTGACCTTTTGCATTGGTAATCAAATATAAGAGCTTACTTTAACAGCAAGCCACCCACGTTATATAGAAATTTGGAAATTTGTACCAACAAATTTTTTTTCACATTTACACGTTTTAGCCGTCTCATGCTGTTGTAGATTTGGTTCACAAACGCTTCTAAACAAATATTTTTTGCTATGAATGCAGAGAAATCTAAAAATCATTGAATATTAATTAATAGCACTAAAAACACTTAAACTTCTTAGGATTCTCAAGAACTAATCCTAAAATTAACGACTTGGTAAAAAAAGATACAGACTCATAAACCACATTCAGTACAGACTGCTTAATTTTTAGAATGGGATGCTTGATGTTATTTGTTTCTTTTTTAAGCATAAATCAACTGACAGAACCTATAAAAGTGTTTATTAACGATAACTCTTAAGTTCGGACATGTTTTATCTTTATTACCATTTAGATTTCAATTACTCAGATTTACGAGAAAAAATGTTGCATTTGAGTAAGAATTGCATAATCAGCCAACCTAAAATACATTTTTAACTTTTTAAAAATTTTCAGTTTGTTGGAAAAATATAATGTGGCACGCTGAGCTTTTTCTCTCCAGATAGTGGCACTCTCCCTAAAAAGGTTGGCCACCCCTGATTTATAACAATGTAAGTTGAGGGCAATCCATTTGAATTAAGCCCTTTGACTCAAATACGAATTCATTAAAGATATTTAATTTTCCCATCAATTTCAGATTTGTAATTGATATAAAACTGCTTCGAAGCTCTAATCGAAAACGTGTACTGCCTAATAAATAATATTGTTGAATATGCTCAAGTTAATAACATCCGACTGCAACTGTATTAATCTGTTTCAAATATTTTACCCTGTCGCATGAAAGGAGAAATTCTAAATCCAACTAGTTTACTGTATTAAATTATGTTGTTCAGACGTTTACTTAAATTGAATAAAATGCATTTTCTCTTCCCCTAGTGAAAACTCTTGAAAATGTGGAGATGTGTCAGTCATGAACTAGCTGGTCTAAAAAACCGACTCCTTAAAATGAATGGTGCCGTACAATCTCCTAAAAGGGGACATTTTAATAATTTTTAATTATTCGTATTTATTACATTTTTTGATGAAATTTTCAAAAAATTGAATAACTTTTTTGAATGAACGAAGTAATTCAAATGAACGAGTTCAACTCACGGGTAAAAAAATAAACGATCCACTAAAGAATGGATCATTAAAAAGAAAGGCATTGCTCGTACTCACGAAAACACATCGTTTCTGAAGATTTCCCTATTTTTGAATTTACCATAAGTTGCCTAAAATAATTTTCGTACTTGAAAATTAAAAAAAAAAAAAAAAAAAAAAAAAAAAAAAAAAAACAAGTAAGCAGAAACATTTTTTATAAATGGATAACAGTTTCTAGTTTCAAACAAATTAAGCTAGATTTTAAATAAATGTAGCGTCGAAAAGAGAAAATTCCATCTGAATGATTTAAATTGAAAATGAAATTATCTACTTCAGCTATAAATGAATTACTTACAAATGCTATTCTTAACATTGTATAATGATATAATTTTATTTCTCAATATGAAAATTGTTACTCAAACTCTTATCCAGTCTATTTTTACTTTCGATTCGTCATATTTCTTCATTTTGTTCAAATTAGGTTAAGCAAAGAAGAATATTTTAAGCTTTTAGCGCCGATTTTGAATTTTATATTACTAATCCGCAAAACAGAATTAAGTCGTAATTTTAAGTGCCTTGTGATATTCAGTCTACAGATATGCGTAATAATGCTTCTCTAAGCTGAGTTTCTCCTCTGGTGAGTTGACCTCCGACATGTACATAGGGTGGATCGAAAAAGAATTTTTTTTGGAATTTCAAATCGGCCCGGGTGAGAAAAGTTGTTTACAAGGACCGAACAATTACCTGTGAAATTTGAAGTTGATCAGATAATATCTTCAGGGTCCGCAAGGAGGTCAAGGTTCATAGATTAAGCCCAAAAAGTATTTTTTCTACTTAACGAATACATTAATTTTTAAAAAATTTTTTAATGGGTCAGGGTGAAAAAAGGTACTCAATGAGGTGAAATACTATGATATTAAATCACATCACAGTCAGATAAAGTCTTCAAGTTCTGCATAATGGTCGAAATTTGCATATTTTGCCCAAAAATAGTGATTTTTCATCATAAATGAAAAAATTTACCTTCTCTTTTAAAATCGACCGCGGGCAGAAAAATTGTTTCATACGATTAAAACAAGTCATAAAAGCCACGAAAAGCAACTGATCCTGTGATTCGCTACCAATCTCATTTCATTTTAGCAAACAAAATTATATATTTCGAAGAAGGAAAAATCCATTAACATGAAAAATAATACTCAAAACATTGACAAATAGCACTCTTGCAGATTTTTTATTATTTTAAATATATTAAAATACTCTAGAGTCTAATCATAATTCGAATGAGCCATATGCGGTTCACAAACTGCAGGTTTCCAAGCTCAGCTCCACGGTACAGTTCAAAATTGAACTCCGTAGATTTCTTAAACTGTTGGAAATCATTATGTTTGTGCTTCTGATATTGTCAGAGAAACGTCTTTTTACACCATTTCATGCCAGGTGTTGATATTTTACTAGTGCAAGAATGTCAGAATGTCGAACATTTAGTTCCTTATATCTCAGAAATTATTAGGTAAATAATCTCTAATTCTAGTCTAAGACTGAGAATCTCAAATTTTAGTAAGCAGCACATGGTATTTTGACGTAAACTGGGGTGTTAATATGTTTTTAGCTACAAATGAGATCCAACCATATGAGAGTTCCTCATTCCTCAGAAACTTCGGTTGTGTATATCACGAAGTGTGGGGTCCAAATGCCCCACAGCGCGACAGTTCTCAAATGAAATAACGACAAAGACCACATGGCCAAGACGATATATTGGGAAAAAAAGTACATCGTTTGACTTTTCCCGAATTTTGCTACTTTATGGCTCTCGTTTTGTTTTAATTTTGTGATGAGTACCGCAGAATTGAGGGACATAAACAGGGCGTTTGTTTCTTATAAATTAGCAAGTGGCACAGCTAGCTGATTTGTGCTTCAATTTCAGTAACATGCATGTATTCGATTAAACGAAAAAAAGCATCACTACAAAATATTCACGTTCACGTTCCTAGTCCTCTTGAGGTTATGCACTAACTTAGAATGTGAAAGAAAGTTTTGAAATTTAGTACAACCAAGTTACAGAGTGAATGAAGTAACATTCAGATTGCAGCACCTACCCAGAGGTTGTAAAGTTATATTTTCTCGTCATTGGGAAAGATATTGCTATTTCATAGCGTAGTAATTGACTGAGGAGACTTCTACTAATATGAGAATGGCTTCTACTAGTATGGAAACAAAATCTTCATATGAAGAGGTGCCTGTAAGGACATGGCCGGCACCAAAGACAAGAAAAACAGCAGAATGTCCCATATTTGGTTTTCCGTCTAAAATGAGAGAAAATGTTCTTCCAACTAATGCTGATGTGCTGCGAAATTACGAATGTGAAAAAAACAAACTAAAACCTGAACGTACTTCAAAGGAACCGAGTTTTTCGGAAATTTCAGAAATAGTAGCGAACAATATCCAGACAATATGGCAACCTTCATTATGAAAGTGTACACTCCTATGTGGTTCGATATAAATAGAAAGTCGGATTGCACAGAAGGTCCTTGGCACATTTGGAACACTATTAACCTATCGAGATATTTGAAACAGGATTTAAAAAGTGTTATCGATCCTGTCATACGAAGGAACGGCTTCTTCGCACATCAAGAAAATATTTTAGCGGCAATGATTGGAGATGAACGATACCACATTCGGCAACTGGCCTGAAGAAGAATAATGGAAGCAAGAGAAGTAACAAAATCCTTACAGTCTGTGAGAAAATTTGTTGTTCCTGCCCTCAACTTTGATGCAAATGACTACGCAAACCTTGTTGATTGGCAAGAAATTGAAAAATATGAACCACCTATTACAAAAAACATTGTAGATTCTATAATTTTAAATGCAATGTCGGAGCAGGAATGCAGGCTTAATATTTCAATTCCTAACTTTCCATGTTATACTCAAGCAACTGAGCGATATGTTAAAGTAATAACAGAATCAGCAAGTAAAGTCTGTGGAGAGGAACAACGCCATGGCTTCATTTTAGCCAAAATTCAATCACGAGAACATATGAGCACTTTCAATACGAAATCAGAGTTTAATGTTTGAATTAAGGAGTTTCTCTCTCTCTCTCTCTCTCTTCCTCTTTTAAAATTTTATTTTGCTAAAAACAGATTTATTTATAGAATGTTCTTTACTGAAATAATGCAAACAAATATTTGATTTTATAGCTTTTACCCGTACTTGTATACCCGTACTATATTTATCTGAAAGCTAAATAGAACATGTTTATAACGGTTATGGTTCTCGTATTTTAGAATGTGACTTGTCTTATACTCAAAATTTTGCACACGTCTAACAAAAAAAAAAAAAAAAGGTATTTTTTATCATTTTTGTTTAACCCTTTGACGCAGAATTTTTATCAGTGTATTTTTCATACTTTGTTCATTATTTTGTATTGATTTCTGGAAACATAAGGGGAAAATTTTGTATTTAGCATTTTAATAATTTTGTGGTTATGTAATACAGCATAGGAAAACGGTGCCCCTTTCTGCGTGAAAGGTAAAATATTCATGGGAAATTGGTGTTTCGTTCTATGGGACACCGGTATCCCATTTCTGCTTCAAAGGGTTAAGCCTAAAGAACAATTTACTGGCAACTTTTTTGTCCGTGGTCGATTTTAAAAGTTAAGTAAATTTTTTCATTTATGATGAAAAATCACTATTTTGAGGCAAAATATGCAAATTTCGACCATTGTGCAGAGCATGAAGATTTTCTCTGCCTGTGATGTGATTTTATATCATAGTATTTCACCTCATTGGGTACCTTTTTTCACCCTGACCCATTAAAAAAATTATTAAAAATTAATGTATTCGTTAAGTATAAAAAATGCAATTTTGAGCTTAATTTATGAACTTTGACCTCCTTTCGGACCCTGAAGATATTATCTGATCGACTTCAAATTTCACAGGTAATTGTTTGATCCTAGTGGACAACTTTTCTCACCCGAGCCGATTTGAAATTCCAAAAAAAAATTTTTTTTCGATCCACCCTAATATACAATGTTTTTTGCTTTTTCAGGTAATAGGAAAGGGTCATTAGCACTGAATTGCGTTGGGTCAGTTTCGTAGTTCGTTTTGCAAAAAGTATTTCAACTCCAAATCCGAGGCAAATACCCTTTTCTATTGGCTGAAAAAGAGAGAAACATTGTTTATGTCGGAGTTCAACTTACCAGAAAAGCACTATACACTTGACAGAGGCTGTAGAGAGTCTGCAATACAGCTGTCGTTTTCACTGTAATTTTCGTGTACTAAAAAATCAATAAAGAAGTTTTTTTTAATGCATCATCTTGTACCCGTGAACAGTTCTGCGTTGTAAATATACCTGTGAGTATAAAGAAATTTATAAAAATTCTACTAAGTAACTCTGATTACGGTAATTTAGGAGCATTGAATTTTCAAGATAGTAATGATGATAAATTCGAACTGATATTTTTATAAATTTCATTGGAGTAAAATACAACATGATATTTTAAGCTATTTTTTTCTTTTTTTTCAAGTGGAGGATTAGTTGCGTTAAACGGAAAATTTAGCAAGTTATCTTGAGGTGAAAATTACAGATGTCATGAGATAGATCTTTTAAGTAGACCTGGAAATATCCACTTACCACATGGCGAGTTCATAAAAAGAAAGTGGTGACTGATAATTACATGTTTATTACGTATTATATGAAAATTGCATCAAATAAAATCACATTTATCCTAAATGATTTTCTATATTCGCTTAATATGCGTTATGTGCACTATTGGGAAAATACAAAGAAACATCGTAAACTCAAAACAGATGCGTAATGTTTGCATTTTGCTGTAGTTGCGTGCTGCAATCACTTAGCGTGACACATGTCATCAAAGAAGCACTTAAAAATAAGCCAAAGTACCCAGTACATAAAAGTCGAATGTAAATGATTTCGAAAATTTAAATTAAAAAGAAGCTCTTAAATGATAAAAATAAAAGAAGTATCGAAACGCTCTATATTGCTTTTTACACTCATGGTGGTAGTTGCTTCTAGAACAATTATTAATACATTCAGATAAAAATGTTTAAAAATAACAGATGAAAGAATTAGTTTAACTTATAAAAACTTTTAAGGAATATATTTCTAAAATTATATTTAACTATATTGTCGCCTCATAGCAACAGTAATAACAGAAAGATATCCTACTATTGTTCTGAGGCGACGATATTTACTTAGAAAGTCACTTAATAATGAACTTACCTATATTTAAAAACTATCTATCTATATAAATTATCCTCAAATACTTTTAATTCAAATTCATCAAATTCTGTACTTGTGATTTATTTTATAACTTTGTTTTAATAAACAAGTGGACTTCCATTTGAAGTTTTTGCTGCCATACTATTATATGTTCTATAAAATTATTATTTATAGTAAACATTTTTAGTCATTATTTCTCAAAGAAAATTAAGTTCGCCAAATGTTAACCCATGCCTAGTGTCCCTTTTTAGGGACGGTCCAAAAAAGGATCTGAATTTCCCCAAAATGAATATTTCAACCAAATAATAGTGTTCAATTAGTACCTTGGTATTGTTTCAATTCGTTATCAACAGATTGCAGTACATAACCATTCCGTACCTCAGAACCAGACTAACGTAAGTCCATTTTCGTCATTTTTCGGTAAAGGGGAAAAACGATTGTCGAATACATCGTTTTTCCCCTCTACTGAAAAATGACGAAAATGGACTTACGTTAGTCTGGTTCTGAGGTACAGCATTGTAAAGTGTGTTCTGTAGCGTTTGATCTTTATTAAAAATCACATCGTTCACAATCTCAAAAAAAAGGCTAATTTTTTAACATTCTTCCCAGCTTTCCAGTTTATATTAATTGCTGTTTTTCTTTCTTCTTATAAAATGTCTTTTTAAATATTATATCGTAGGCAGAAAAAAATATAGTAAAAAAAGTATGCACCCTCTGGTGTCTATCGTAACTTTCAAGGGACGAGTTTTCTTTCCTTAATAAAAGCAATATTTTTTACAAAATATTTTTTTTATTACTTTTTGTGTCCATTAAACACTGTTTGTAACCAGTATACAAAATATCTTTGGAAAAAAAAATGCCAGGCATTAATGGGTTAAGAAATTAAAAGGGCTTACATACAATAACTGACACGATAAGTTTTCAGAAAAAATGACTAGTAAAGATAAAATTATCCACTGTCTATTAACTACTAATTGAAAATTTGATATTTTCAGACTTACGTCTATATGAAATGTTTGATGTGGATTGTAGAACCAAACGTCTTTATACAACTGAAGAAATATTTGAAACTCGGGAATCTGATGTAACTATAAGCTGCCAAAAACCACTGAAGTATGGTATCTCGCGACAACGGAATTAACAGATTCTTAATGAAGTAAGTTTTAGTAAGAACCTAAGATAAATCTTTACAAGAATGTTGAATGCTTAAATTAAATTAAGACACTTTTAACAAAAAACAATTGCAAAGACAAGAAATTGTTAAACTTCAGTCATCTGTGATTCAGATTGATTTTTTTTTTTGTTTTGTTTTATTGTACTTAATAGTCCACCTCACCATTGTTGGTACATAGAACGAGCCTGCACTATTCTGTCGTCATAAGAAAGAAAGCGCTCTCTCCAAAGAAAAAAAATTTTGGAAAAAACTAAAAGAGATAAATTTTTAACCTTCATAAATGCTATTATATTTTTTAAAAATGCTTTAGCTCATAAGTAGAACTTTGCAGGACAAAGTTTTAAATTTCTTTAATAATTAAAGCTTTGAACAAATAAAGAAAAATCCAAAAATGAAGTGCTGTAAAATTAGGATTTGGAGTCTTTTAAATTATGACGACAGTATTGTTTGTAGTGCAGGTTTTTGCTATTTTTGTTTAAATACATAAATCTGATGATTTATGGTTATAAATGGAATAAAGTTGGACAAAGCATGTTCTCTATGGATATTTATTTCGATCTTTAATTATATGGTCCATACTAAAGAAAGGGATTTTACTTGAAGCAAAATGATAAGAGAGCCAAAAGGTCACTAAGTTGCATTTTTTGACACGTTTTTTGCTATTAATAGAACACCTTTTAAATCATTTGGCACCTCGAGTCATCCTCTCCGAATTCATTAACGCTAACGAATGCAACCCGGTGCCTCCGTAGTGCATCTAGTATCTAATTAGATTTTGTAGCCAAAAGCTTAAGCTAATTTAATAAAATGCGAAATTATATATGATGATGAACCCTGGAATCAATTGGCTTCTTCGCTATCGGAAATGATCCCAGAAAATAGCAATGAGAGATGCGATTCATTATGCCATTCTCTTAAGGAGATTCGAAGTAGGATATGGGACCTTATGAGAGAAAAATATCGATATGTGTGGGCGGGAGCTATTGTTCAACTTGAATAGCAAAAATTGTACAATAGCTTCTTAACGCAAATGTAGTTCTCTTTGTAACGACATTATAAGAACGTTTCTTTGCATGACTAGTTTTTGTATGCTATTCTCTTTATTCTCATTGTAAAATTTTGGAAAAAAACTTCACAATGAAGTATTTAGTGAAAAGCACAGTCATTCAGGGCAACTTTGAACCACAGTTTTTGTATTTTAAACTGCTCAACTCACATTTTAACAGTTTTCTTGTATTAATTGGTATCAAACGGTGGGAAAATTTTAAAACTACTTTGTACAGTTGTGCAACATTAAGAAGTCAAAATATCTAAATGGTTTTAAGATAAATTGAGTTGTTTAGGATCACAACCCGTTAATTTCTCAAAATCCATAGCTCCGTAGGTCATACTATGGGTCTAAAAAAGATTTAACTTAAACCCTTATTTTATAGCTCTTCACTTTTTGTTGAGATTGCTTTAAGCCGTTGGCAGAGGAGCTTTTCACTTATATTTTTTCAAATAAAAAAATAAGTAAATAATTGGCGTTGTTAGTGGTATTTAGAAAAATATCCGGTGAATCATGTTAAATTTGTCAATATTTAGAAATTGGGTCACTGTAACACACTTTTTTGCACTGTTTTGTGTCAAACTAGAGAGAAGTATAATTATTTAAAATATTTTCTTGCTTACTGTAAGATATTGTATTTTTGTTCTTTATACACATTCCATACAATGTTAGATTACAGTGGTAAGTAAAAACATAACTTTTCACTAACATTACGTTTGAAAGGACACTTCTCTTCACTTACTTTAGTTTTATATGTGTAGGAAAATGTTTAAAAAGTTACTCCCTTAAGAAAAGTTACTTCTAACGCTGTTGCACATTTATTTTTCCAGAAGTTAAAAAAAGGGAGGAAATCTCTCAAATTTTAATTCAATGTGCATTGGGGCAATTCC
The DNA here is from genome assembly GCA_038373865.1 of Uloborus plumipes. Classification (NCBI taxonomy): domain Eukaryota; kingdom Metazoa; phylum Arthropoda; class Arachnida; order Araneae; family Uloboridae; genus Uloborus; species Uloborus plumipes. The sequence goes on from JAXGGA010005398.1 coordinate 59,905, forward strand.
AGGCAACATGGGAACTCAGTGTTAAAAAAAAAATGTTGAAAAATTGTCTTAATTTTTTTTTGTACGTTCTCTATATTGATTGAAGTTTACAAATTAGAATAAGGTAACTTCAGGTGAATCATTTTCTTTTTGTAAGAGAACTTGTTATATGAGCTCAACAATCTTGTGAAAGTCTCTCTCTGCTAGACACAATTTTAAACGAGCATATTTTATTGGTTTAGAATATTTCCACAATTTAATTGCATTTTTCCTGGCAGATTTATTCGATAAGAAAACAATTATTAATAGTACATTTTGAAATTTATTCTAAAAATAATTTTTTTAAGTAGTTTTTAAACCATTAAATTTTGTGTAACGTGAGTCACGAAAACTTAATTTTTTTAATATTTCCAAATTTTATAGCTTATAAATGAATTTTTTTTCCTGTTTCTCCTACTCATGTATATTACAAAAAAGAAATTATCGGCCAATTTAGAGTTTTTTGCTTTTTTATTCAAAAAATAAGGATGTTTATTTTGTAACGTGAGTCACGCGAAAAGTGAGTTACAGCCAATATAAGCTAATATTCACTTCTTAAAAGTATATAATGTGCCCTAATGGTATTTTAGGGTCTAAAGGGAGGGTTAACACTTGCACACACCTGTATATAATTAATAATACTGATAAAATTAAATATAAATAGCGTAATTTTAGTGTTTTATAATCTTTCAATTAGTGCACTGGGTCCCTGTTTTGGCCCTCAGCTTTCCAATGTGTAGCATGTGTTTATGCATGCACATATTTTTCTTCCGTACCTAAGAAAGGTTTTTCATTCCCGTAAAAGAATTTTTTAAAATATTTAACGAGTAACCGCAGTATGACAGAAAAGGTGCCGAGAAAAATTAAAGCAAGAAGGGAAGTAAATTGCATGTAAACAGAAACATTGTCTCTGGATGAAAGAATGTCTAACGAGAAAAGTCGAAAAGCAAAGGATATTGCCTCTAGCAATTCAATATAAGCTGAAAAATAAACATATGAAACTTTCAAAGGAAATTTTGGCTAAATTCAAACTTCTTAAATATCGCTTCAACAAGTACACAAATATGTAAATACATTAAGGAAGACTCGCCAAAACAAGAAAAGAAACAAAAACAAGAGAAATTCCGTTAATTCACCTCACAGTTAAACTGTAGTCATAAGTGAGTTACTCAATACTCATCCGTAAATGTAATATACATTTGAAAAGAAGATTTCAATGTCCACTGAACTCATGCTGAAAAAATTATTTATCCCAAGAAAATCTAAACAAAAATGATTTAAAAAATTAGCTTGAGTGAGAGAATTTTTTTTTATACATATAAAATTGGAACATAAGAGAAATTTTAAAAAGCAAGGTCAACATCTCACTTGTTCTCTTTTGAGATGCTTAAAATTTAATTATTCATCAGTAGTCGTGGATGAGAAAAGTAAGTTCTTTGAAGAGCCTACTTCTGACAGCAGTCAACTAATTTTACAGCCATTATGCAACATTAAATGTTATGATTGGTATCAGATGAAATGTAATGATGTGTTATATTCTGTAAAAGTTTCCAGATGTATGAATTGAGAATTTGAAATCAGTACAATGCAGCCACAGAGAAAATATGGGAAGTAGTATAAAAAAAGACAAACATATGTTTTGCATAATTGAATTGATGAATCCACTCTGTGACCGTTCAGAGAGGTTAGATGGCAGCTGTTAAGAAGAATTTTAACCCTAGGTCTATGGGACAAAAAATTCGTGCTGCGAAAAATTGGCCGTTAAGAGGGGTGGCCGCTTTGTAAAAGTGACCGCTCAGAGAGGTTTTACTGTATTTAAAACTGATCAACTAAAGAAAACAAGCCATTAAGCATTAATTTTAATTGAATTTAGGTGAAATCTCTACACAAAATTTTCAAAATAAGATGTAAAGTAAAGGACTAAAACGGAGATGTAACGTGAGTCACGAAACTATGTAACGTGAGTCACACTCAAAATATTAAATAACTTAATTAGTGACTGCAAAATGAACTTAATTTTCGTATATATCACAACTTAGAAACATATTTTGTGCCATGAAAAGCAGTTTTTAAATTTTATTATTCTGAAAGAGCAGGAATATTAGGTTTTTAATTATCCAAAAAACTTGAGCTCCTTTTTTTTGTAACGTGAGTCACGCTGTTAAATTCAGGTTGAAACACCATTTATTTCTGTTGAAATTTAAAATGCTGACATCCACAGATTTTCACTGCATACCAGATGACTGTCAACAGCTTTATTTAAATCAGGGATGGCATTTTTTTAATATATATAATATTTACTTTTGTAAAATCACGTCAAATTGTAACGTGAGTCACGTGGAATTGCCCATTGTTTTTTTTTTTTTCAATATTTGCTTATTGGAGGCAAAAAGTCTCCCAGGGCAAACAGCGCCTCCCCTGACACAATCCTACCTACTGCTTGGTGGGGGGAGGGGGGAAGGCGCCGCAAAATTTTTTTTCGCCCAAGATCCCACAAGACCTATAGTCTGTGGGAACGAAGGCAGAAAAGATGCTTAGAAACATGGTTTCGTTTGCCAACTTCGGGGACTACAAAATGTGATATTTTTCTGAATCCTTAGAGTCTAAAGATGAAAAAAACACAATGTTCCCAAAGAAAAATTGTCTCATTAGTTTTTTACAGATCATTAAAGATAGATGACAAAATATGCGAAAATGGAATTCTAGGGGCGGATAATTACGTTAAATATCATATATATGTGTCTGTCTTTGTCTATGTATTTATATGTACATATAGATGGATAGACAGATACTGTTTGATATTATTTTTCGGCGACCTTCCTTGAATTCGCGCATGCGTCAGGTCTCAACCGATTTTATGAAACTGGGGGTGATTGTGATAAGAGAAATAAGGAATGGGAAGGGATTTTTCTTTGTTTTGTTTTGTTTTTCGGAACATTCATTTATTTTAGGTGTTAATTTGTGTTGGTGTTTTTTTTTTTTTTTTTAATTTCTCTTTCTTATTATTTCTATAAAAATAAAATAATATCGGACAAAGTAGAAATGCTGCTATCGTGCATTTTCGGAATCAAGCTGTCTCCCTTTTTAAAATAGAACCGTTCATTGTTGCTAAGCACGGTTTTCGAGGTCGGACAGAAGATAGATATTTACAAAAAAAAAGTTCACAAAAAATAAGTAATTATTTTTAAATTTCAATATGAATTTGGCAATAAACAAATAAAAAAAGCATATGAAAAACATATTAAAATGCAAATGAGCAGGAAACCCAAGTAGCATCAACTCATCGGATTTTGCTCGGCCGATCAACAAACTCCTCGTAAACTGATCCTGTAACGCACGATGACATCGTTCCGATCAGTATCCGAGCACGGTTTTCGATGAGCTACTTTTCATCGGAAAGCGATATCCTTCCGATCAACTTTCCCGATGAAAATTAGATGAGCTATATTTCATCGGAAAACGATATCCTTCCGATCAAGTTTCCCGATGAAATTCCTCGGCACGGGACTGTTCTGCTCGTAAATTGCTCCAAATCTCATCGTATTCTCATCGGATTTTGCTGCTCGGATTCTGCTCGGCCAATGAGACATATTGGATCATCGGCCGATGAGAATTTCATCGGGTTTCGATGAATGGCCGATCATTGGCCGATGAGATGATGCTGCTAGGGAAACGGCATACACGTGTTTCGGCGTTACAAGGAACACCTTTTTCAATGCTAAAATTGTGAGTTTATGAATGAAATTATTCATCAAATTCATCAAATGCTAATTCTAACTGAATTATCATGATTAGAAAAATCATTTATGCACATCTGCTGACACAAGAGCAGAACTTCATACATGAATATTTTTGCACCTTCATGTGCATCTTTTTGAAGAAAGAGTTTTCTAGCATGCATTGAAGATGTGTTTTTGCACATTATCTAAGTGGAAATAGTGTTTCACTATTTCAATGTGATGCCAGTATTTATAATGTATACTCAATAAATTATTTACAATTTTTTTTTTTTTTTTTTGGATTTCTGTAGGTTAAAAATCTTTTTTCCTGAACTCTTTTTTTCCAGCAAATTACACGCAAGATAGAGAGTGATGCCCCCCCCCCCACACAGAGTTTAACTTTCTGCATAGCTCACTGGAGCTGCGTTCCTGCACTTCATTTCAATTGTAGCTGAATTTTTGTATTTTAAATGAAATTCGGGCTTTTTAGGTTCAAAAATAGGTTCTGAGGACTATAGGGCTCCTGCCTTTATTTCGTTAGCCCGAGCCTCGAATCTTGTCAGTCCTCTCTTTATTTTTTAATTTTACCTGCTTGCTCTATAACCTGGTCTATCGTTATGCTACAAAATGCATTCATAGTTTACATATCAGCCACAAATTTACAAGCCCTTATTAACTGTGAGCATACGCATGTATCACACCAAATTTAAATTTCATGTAAATAAACGGGTAAATACCGTGCGTAGTTGATATGGCAAGTAAAAAACCAATGCGTTATTTTTCCAACCAGCAGCAAGGTGAATTTATTAATCTCTACTAATAATAAAGCTGAAGGTGGGTCTGTCTTTCCTTCTTTCTGTCCGTCTGTCTGTTACGCGCGTAGCGCCAAAACCGTTCGGTCGATTTTCATGCCACTTGGCACAAAATTAGTTTGTAGCATGTAGTTGTGCACCTCGAAGCGATTTTTCGAAAATTCCATTTCGTTCTTTTTCTATTCGAATTCATAGCGGAAATTCGATAAAATAGGGAAGAAATAGGGTGAGTTCTGGTAAGTGCGTCCACGGGGTAAGTGCGTCCACTGGGAATTATATGAACACTGTCGTGAAATGGCTTCTGCAACACATCGACTATGTTAGATAACTGTCTAATGATAATTTCAATAGGTAGAATTCAGGCCTGGATTCAATAGACGAAACACAATCAGAGACAACTTAAATGTCTTCAAAAAAACTCTAAAGTAAAGATTGAGAAGGTTTTGTTTCAGTTTCTCTTGTAGTCATACCAAGCAATTGAAGTCAAGAAATGCAAGAGGTTTCTTTTGAGTAATAGCTACTAATAACATACATGGGGTATTTTGATCAAATATTCTAACTAAAATTTGTTTATATGACGGTACGCACTTTCCCTTTCTGTAAAGTAAGGTGGGGGTAAGTGCGTACCATTTTGATGGGGCAAGTGCGTACCACTATCATGAGGCATATGCGTACTATTATGCGAAGCAAGTGCGTTCCATTATGATGAGTCAAGTGTGTATCATTACGTGGAAAATCCGACTCTAGTAATTCACCTTTAATTTTGCTTATAACTCTTTTATAAGCCGATTATAAATCCGACGTCATTTCCACCAAGTATTTATATTTACATTGAATGCGGCATAAGATTTCAATTATATTCATTACCTCTGAAATGTATTGGCTTTTAGATATCAGTTAGTAAATTTTTCGTTGAAAATAGCTATCATAAGCTATACTTAATTTAAACCATAATGACAAATGAAGCAATGAAATTAAGTGAAACACTAAATAAGGAACCAACTGATTCAAAAAGCGAAGGTGGTGTAGTGAATAAATTATTTTGAAGAAAATTAAGAACACCTTGTGAAAAACTATTTCAATGTACAAGAAAAAAAAAAGTACAGGTATCATATCATGATCAATTATTTTCTTATTTTTTTTTCTCTCTTTATTTTGTGTTTTTTCTTACTGATGCTGATTCTAATAAGAAAAATATTTTAAAACCGTATTTTTTCGAAAAAAAAAAACCCCGAATTGTTCACTCAGGTCACCTAACGATCTACCATATAAATAGAATTAAAGAAAATCACAGGGGTACGCACTTACAACAACGTCATTGGACGCACATGTCTCATCTTACATTTAAGAAGGGGTAAGTGCGAACCCTGGCTTAAACACAGACTGATAAATGTATTAAACTAAAATAAACTATGTAGACTATAAGTGATTATTACTAAATAAAAACAACTTACATTTGCTCACTTGGCCTTATTAAAAGGACAGAGAAAGAATCACATACACAACACTCTCAATTTTCAAATCACAGTTGTTAGCTAGACAAGTGGGATATCACTGATTGCGTTTCATCTATGCAAGCAAGTGCTGATCTCTAGTATTAGGAATTATCCCAAGGTAACTACCTAACATATTTAATATGTGCCAGAAGTTTTTTCCTGTTCATATTCACATAATTTAAGGTGGACGCACTTACCCCGCTAGGTAGGGAAAGTGCGTACCTTAGAATAGGTGTCATAAACCAGGTCACAAAACCTATGCTTATGGTTTATTTAACATATTATATGCTTGAAAATCTTAGTAAAGGATCTGGAAAGAAAACTAAAAAAAAATTGTGATTGTGCAAGATTTTTCAACAGAGCAGCATCCTTGAGAACATGAACTTTGAAAAAAAGGGTACGCACTTACCAGAACTCACCCTATTTCACACACATTTTCAAGTCTTATGTCATTCGAAAGCTTGAAATTTTCTGCACAAAATGAAGTTTTTTCGAAGTTTCTACGATCATCAGGAGAGCTGTAACAATTGTTTTTAGAATCCCGAAATTCAAGGCTTACCTTCAGTAGAGCAAGCCAAACGATTCTAAAATGGTTGAGCTCTAGAATAAAATTTGTTTGAAAAGAAAGATGAAATGAATTATTTTATCAACGGAAATCAACTTTTCATGTTGTTACTATGGTTACGTGTTCATACTTATTTTTGTTTCGTTCTTTTTTCAGGGTTGCCAGACGTAGTATTTTTGATTCTACGGTAGTATTCTTTCGGCGCAAATAAGGAGCGTAGTATTTTTCTGGCAACCTTGTTTCCAATATACTAATGACTTAATTAAAAGATTTGGCGGATTTTTTTTTTTTAATTTTCATAGATTTTGCATTTCAGCAACATTGATTTTGGCAACGTTTGGAAACAGTAGTATTTTGTAATATTTTTTTTAGAGGAGGCGTAGTATTTTTTTGTTCCAATTCTCTGGCAACTCGGTGAAGATGCTTTTTCCCGGTGAAGATGCTTTGGGACCCTGCTTGGCCCGTTTTCAAAAAGTCAACTACGCAAAATAGCTAGGGTTACCATGCTTGGCGCGCCTATCGTTCATTTAGCGAGAAAAGGGTACCTAGAGCACAGATTAACGAAATATCGTATCAATTGCGATATTGCATCGTTTTTTTTAAGTGTTTCATTTCGGAAAATGTATTGTTTTGTTTTTTAAGCTAGGAAAGAAAACTTTCTTCTTCTTTTAAACTTTGGTAAGATTTCTGTTGGTTTCTGTTATCAACAAAATTGTTCTTATTTTCTCTTTTTGGCTTATTTTTGTCCATCTCCCTTGGGGTTGCATTCAAATGTTCCAAGGGGGTGTTTTACCCATTTATCGGGTAAATCAGTGTTTTCAATGCAAGGTGATATGAATTGGTTAACAAAAGTGATATGAATTGGCGCGACCACTTGGCGATATATCGCCAAGCTTTTGATCGCCAAGTATTTGACGCCAAATGGGCGATTTTTTTTTTTTTTTTTTTTGATTTACTTTCAATTTGGCGCTGTTGGCGATATTTTGCGAAAAATACCCTGAATGATGTTAAAATCGACGATATTTAGGAGATTAATCATTGTAAAACATTTTTTTACATTGTTTTGTAGCAAACTAGGGATACAAATGTTTGAATTGTTATCTTGCTCACTCCAAGCACTATTTTAGCACTTAAGGCATCTACTAAGAAATTTACACGTAAAATTAAGTAGTGTGGGGTCCATATCAGATCATTATATCACTTTGAAGGAATTATAGTTGAATAAAACTAAAATAGAGCATTTTTTCTGCTATATCAATTATTTCACAAATGAACTTTTAATTTTATACCACGGGCAAAGCCGTGCGGGTACCGCTAGTTAAATATAAAACTGCACGCCAAGTTATAAAACAATCATACAAAATTAACTTTTAAAATATCGTCTGTTAAAAAAATGTAGCAATGTTAAGAAACAAAAAGATTTAACATGAAAATAAGAAAATTAAACTTACTTTTTAATTTTTAGTGTATTGTCTGCCAATGTTTAATTTTATAATATTTGCTTCACATGTCTTGGCATCTGTTAGAGTTGTTTGTGTTCTAAAGATTTTGTACGTCGGTTAGAATTGCGATTCAGTGGTCAATAAATATGTTTTTTGTGCAATAAAGTCAGGGGTGCCCATCTCCCTCAAGCTCAATAGTGCAAATTCCCCCCCCCCCCTCCAAAACTTTTCACAACCCTCCTGTGTTTTTTTATTTTTATTTTTACCCCTCTTTTTTATTTTATTTATTTTTTTAAATTTTGTTTATTTATTTTTTTTAATATTATTTATTTATTTATTTTTTCAATTATAACTGTTATTTTTTTTTACATATTATTAATTTTTTGAAAGTACCTACTAATTATGCGTAGAATAGAATCACTTTTTTCCCCTTCAAGACATTCCAAGCGCGCGCGCACACACACACAAAATAAATAAATAAATAAATAAATAAAAAGTAACAATAAAGAAATGAAAGAAATAATTTAAATTGAAAAAATGAATAATTTGAATTAAAAAAATAATTAAAAAGTAATTTAAACAAATAAATAAATTAGTTTAAATATTCCCACCAAAAATTTTGATGGCGCAACTTGGGCCATAATCCCCCCCTGTGGGCACCCCTGAGTAAAGTGACTTCCAAATCTTATACTTGACAATATATCTAATGCTTGCTATAGTGCCATTAATGAAACAACGAAATTAAGAACAAGTGGAAATGCGGATTGATACATTTTTCGATTTTCTTTGTAATTGAGTCACAAAAGACATGAAGAAAGTATCTTGTAACTTATTAATATATTTTGCAACATGAAACCGTATGAAAAAGAAAAACTAGGGTAGAAAAACTGTTTATTGAAATTTTAAATTGTAAATATTTTGTGCAACAGCGCCATCTAGAGACAATTTTTGTTGTGAATGAGCCAACAGGCTAAGGAATATAGTCCCTATTTCAGTTACTAATTAAAACTTAATGAGACACGGTCTGCTTGGGAACATTGGATTTTTCGATTGAGTACATCACTATTAATTGATTTCAAGCAAGTTCCAGTTGTCTCTAAGATTGGTAAACGAACTTGAACGATGTCGATGCTTGGCCCACAGACTACTAGAGGAGCCACTGCACACCAGATACATTAATAAAAAGGCATTGCCTATCAGGCCCGTCATTTAGGGGTGGGGGGCAGGGGGTCAATTGCCCCCCTGACTTTGAGAAATCAATGTATAAGTGGGCGTGGTTTTTGTTGTTTTCTGGTGAAATTGTATTCTATTTTTAACCTTTGCCCCCCCCCCCCTGGAAAAACTTGAAATGACGTCCCTGTTGCTTATAAGCCGATAAACATCTTTTTTTTTTTCATTCAATAATTGCAGAAGTTGGCCTAATTCTGACAGCGATAAATTGGCTATTATAACCAGGACTGCGGAGTCAGAGGAAAAAAGGTCGACACCGACTCTAACTCCGGAGTTTTAAAACTTCCGACTCTAATTCCTCTGCTTTTTTTTTAAATTTATTTCTTTCCCTTATGTGAAGAGAGAAAAACCCCAAACAGAGGTTGAAATTTTTAGTCCATTTATAAAAGTTTAATTTTTATTCATGGACGTAACCAGGACTCGCGTTAGACGGAGGCGGCAAGCAGGGGCACTTGATTGGACTCGGAGGTCATTTCACCACATTAATCTCAATTCTTGGAGGTCACCGTGACCACTGAAAAGTCCATTTTCTCCCAAGCTAAAGAAAAGTACCGCACTTGTAATTTGACTCCTTGCGAAACAAACCGTTTTTCTGTTAAATCACCAGACTTTATTATAACACATTGAAATTTTTAGTACAAATATTTCGTTTTTGAAGTAACATTTCACGTTTTCTTTGTGCTTTATACGATACGAGTATTCCACTTTAACCGAACCGTAAATTCGATGTCTGAAAGCAGGCCCGTCTTTTCAAAGTTTTCCAGGAGGGGTGGGGTAAAGTGTATGCGTTCAATTCATATTTTATTCAAAAAACAACAAAACGATTCATAAAAGAAACACCATCAAAAGAAACCTATTTTGATAGAAAAACTCTGTTGTTTCTGATGGTACTAACGAAAAGAAGATTGAAAGTGACAAACTTCAGATAGCGCATTAAAAAACGGTTATTTTTCATGTGAAGGGATTTTAAGGACTTTGGATGACAAAACATTTTACAAAATCAATATTTAAGCTCTGGAGCTGTGACCTGTTAAAATTTAAAGTAGTTTGACTATAGAATTACGAAGTACGAGCTTTTGCATTATTTTTGTTTAGTTTTGTTATGTCACCCTAAAATCTAGGAAGAAAAATTTCCACCGCGCTTTCTCAACTGTTTGCATGCGTGCTACACAAAAGCTAATGAGCTCAAATTCACAAAAACGCTTGAACGTATTAGCAACTAAATGCACTTTAAGCTCTCAACATTTCAGGTCTCCAGTGTAATAAACTTTTTCGCAACTTAAGCCAAAACGGATCCACTATTTTGGAGCCCTCTTTTTTTTCAGGGATCCTAAATCCTCACGATTTGGACCTTGGAAGCTGAAAACTTTCATATGTTAATTTCAAAGACACGTTTTTACCTCAATAAAATTTCATCCAAATCGGAGGTGGTTAGAGTCGACATGTTTTTTAACGACTCCGATTCCCACTCCTTTGGTTCGAAAATACGTCAAACTCCGACTCTTCGACTCTGACTCCACAATTCTGATTGTAACTTGCTCCGATTTTGAATAATTTTTATTGAACATTTAAAATTGGTATGCGATGTAGATGTAATCATCTACATCAAAAGGAATACTACGATTTACTAGGAAAACATTTTCAAATATTAAAATTCCTTTCTTTTTATCGTATTAGACAATTTCCCAAAAGTATGAAAACTATTGCCATTGTTGCCAGTTTCCATATTTCTTAATTATTTTCCAAAATTTCTTCCAAACTAAATTTTAAAAGAAAAAATACATGAAAGGAAAATCAAATATGAGGCTGGTTTTAACTAGTTTACGGACTTGTTTGTGAAGGATAATTGAAAAAAATTCTGTGCGTGTGTTATTTAATACGAAATATTTTTCGCTTTAAATATTATTATTATTATTATTATTGTTATTATTATTATTATTATTACTATCATTTACGACCAAGAGTTTCTCTAAATAAGAACCTATTTTTTTCCTCATTCTCTTTCGTTCCATTCATAAATACTAAGTTCTGGTCTGATTCCACTAAACATAATTACATGCATTTTTTGCAAAATTATAGCAAACAAAAGCTACGAAGCAATAATTTAAATGAAAAATTTGCAGAGTGATTCATTAGATTAGATCTGCAGAGTGATTCTTAAAATCTTTCTTCTGCTCCATAAAAATTAAAATGCATGGATTCACTGAAGACACCACTACTAAACAGCAAACACAACGTAGCAATTTTCAACGACTACGGTCTACCCTCATTAATAAGGGGGACTGACCCTGTTTTTACCAAACCGGCGTCCGCAAAGCGTGCGAACGCCCTTTGTTTACTCTCACCCCGGTAGCTGAGAAAACAATGGAAAGAGGTTTGCATACAGGGGACGAGGAGTTGGCCTCCAACCCCTCGCGTTTTCTCAGGGGTGTCGCAGGGTTGGCGGCAAAGTGGCAGAAGATGTTTCCAAACAGGAGCCTCCGAAGAGGGGCGAGGTCCGTTTGCTCCAAAAGGGATGCCTGGAATGCCGTTCGAACGAAATGCCGACCTGGACTGGTTCCTCGTTTACAGGGGAACATGAATGGAATTCCTCAACTTTTTTGCTGAAATTTGCATTACCTGATAAGAAATTTATGCAGTCAAAATCTTATTGCAGTGAATACCAATCAGGCACGGATCCAAAGAGGAGTTTCAGTGGAGTAATACCCCCCCCCCCTTTTAGTTCTCAATGATGGCCTAAAGTTGCGGTTGAGAAAATGTTTCGAAAAATTCGCGCCGAGATTCCTATACCCAAATGATACTTATAACGTCCCCCCCCCTTGGAAAGGTACCCCTCCAAAACCAGAAGCTAGATCCACCCTTGATACCAATATAGTTAAATCCCATTGTAATAAACTTCAAAGAGCCGCGAGTTTTGTTCGTTGCTACAAGAATGTCTTTGTAATGGAAAACTCAAGCAACGTTATGGCAACCAAATTGGGAATGAATATTTATTTCGTTGCATTGGTATTCACTGCAATGAGAATTTACTGCACAATGCAATATGGGTCATTTTCACCATATGCTTACATTTCAGAATTTTTAAGTATATTTTTTAACTTGCTATTCTCTTTTAGAATCACTAACAGATGTTTTGTCACATATTTTAGGTGTGTGAAAAAGTATTTGGTTGTACACTTTGATGCATAATTAAGTATTCAAATGCTGTTGTAAAACTTGAAGTTGCAAGGAAAATTGTCGTCCGTTACCATGCAAAATCAATACGAAATCACACTTTTAAACTATATCATAGCGCCTAGAACCAACTTCATTTGAAATTTTTTGCATCCCTGAAGCTTTAAACGATGTTTGTGATCATTAAAATATTGATCTAAAACTGTATGGTAACGGACTTGACATTTGGTAACGGATTTGACCAGTGACGGACTTGACATTTCAACCAAAATGTCAAATTATGGCTAGGTTGTCGAATTTTAAAATTGAACAACAATATGCATTTTCTTAGAGTTGTATAATAAAAAATATTTCGGGGTAAAAAAAAGTTGAGAAAAAGTAAAAATTAATGCTAAAATCTTTGGTAACAGACTTGACAAAGAATAAAAATAAGCACCTGGAAGAAATCTTGTGCGAAACGCCACAGCAATACTTCTCGACTCAGGAAAACAAAATGGTACGAAATAGTTGCATCACTAGTTTGTTAAGTTAACTGAATACATGTTAACATCTTTTGACTGCAATAAATATCTTTTTTGGCTAAAATAATCTTAGGGTAACGGACTTGACAAGAACTGCCGGACAAAATATATTCATGCAGTTCTTAATGAAAAAAAGTTACTATTGTCAATATTTACTATGAATATCATGTACTAATAGTCAATATATAAAAATAATTTGTTGTATATACTTTTTTATACAATTAAGTACATGAAAAAAATAGTTGAACTTGCGAAATTTGGAAATGGACTACCGTTTTTGCCTTGATTCTTATTTTTAAAGACTTTTATAAAAATAAATAAATAAATTTCAATAATTTTTTGAGTGATAGAATTTTTTAGGGGTATTTCTTGCAGAAAATAATTGTTCGCATTAAATTAAAAATATAAGTTTTGCTTCAAAATCGTCTTTTTAACCTCCGGACAGCAAATGTAAGCAAATTTTGAAAATGACCCATATACATTTCTAGGAAATAAATGTCAAGTTCCAATTCAATTGTCGTTACATTAATTGAATTCCACAACAACAAAATTTCCTTAACATGAAACAAAATTTGCAATCCTTCGAAACTCTTTGTAAGAGGCCTACTACAGAAGTTAGCATATAAAATATTTGGTTAAATAAAACTAATTTTTCCCCGCTTCTTAGTCAAAGACCTTCGAGAACATCTTAGCTCAAAAAATATTTTTTTCCTCACAACAAGGGTATTTTACTTAAAGAAGGAAAAACTACCATCAGTACACTAATAAATTGAATTTGCGAAATTAATTTATTGTCGCGATCCCAAGACGGGTGGTTTAAAAGAACAAAAATATTTAGTGGCATTAGGACACTTTGGAAGTAACTAAACAATTGGTCTCAACATTACATTAAGAATATTAAACAACTTCTGTTTTATCACTACTTTACTTCTTTCAATCTAAGCATTGCTTATACATGAATTATGCAGTTTAGAATAATAACTTATTGTTCTAAACTGCATAATTATATGCGCTTATAACTAACTGCTTGAAGCAAACGGTAAAAGAAATTCTTTTATGGTACAACTCTTGCTCGTGAAATATTGCATAACTTTGTAACTCTTATCTTACATTTAGCAATGCAACATCAAAAAACAAATGCGTTAATTTTTGAAACGAGCTGGCCTTTTTTATTATAAATTTAATTTTTAAAAAAAGGGGAAGGGAAGGTAAACATTGCAATTGTTTAGGAAGTTCGTGTTTTAAATATTTACGATTCCCATCTAACTCCTCCGGTAAAATCTATCGAATTAGAGTGATATGACAAGCAGACTTTTTCAATCATCTTCAGCAAAAGAGACCATAATCCAGTTAAAAATAGCCACGGTGTGTTGTTTTTCTTTTTATTATTATTATTATTTTTTTTTTTTGAAGAAACATTTGAAAAAAAAAAATAGTAACACCAAAACCAAAGATACCAAAACTGTCTACAGCCCCATTAGTTTGATCACATTCGAAATATTGTTCAGTGAGCCGAAAAACAGATATTTTAAAATTTTCCAGGTAAATCGCAGGCAGAGTTGATTTTACTATCAAATTTTTAAGCCCGAAAGCTTTAGTAAGTAATGTTCTTAACAATTTTAAATACTCATTACGAAGGATTTCAAGATATGTTAGTTAAAAACTTATCACTAACAGCTCAATATTCACGAATATAGTTGAATGTTTCTCAAAGAAAAAATAATCATTAGTTATTTTTTTCTTTCAAACTAACTATTTGATTCAATGTGACTCTAGTCTTAATAGTAAACACAACTGTGTTAATAGTAAACACAACTGTGTTAATAGTAAGCACAACTGAAAAAGAGAAATATTCTTATATGAAGTTTAACTTCGATTATTTGAGAATTTTTCGATAAATCGGGCAAGATTAAAAAATGTAATCCTTGGAAGAGTAAAATCATTATTTTGAAAGAACATCAAATATAACAGTTATAACTCAAATTTTTGAGAACTAATGAGTTAGTATGCAATTTTTTAAAACTTTTAAATGTTTTCCAAAGGTATAAATTTATTTTACGTCAATGAAAGAACTTAAATCAAGGCACTTAAAGAAATTTTAAAAACTATTTTTTTACTCCACGATGTTATTAAAACTTTAATTATAAAAGGTAAAGTTAAAATAATTAATGTATGCGACAATTTGTATTTTTTATAATTTGACGTAAAAGAGTTCCAACTTATGTTTAATGCAGCTTAAATTTGAAATTTTAACACTAGTAGCATTTAATCTTTTGCTCATTTTGTATTTAATCGCTTTAATTTTCGATTCTGATTCCAATCGAAGTAATTTAAAATGGAAACAGAACATGTCTTATTTTTCTTTATTGAAAACTACTCTTGGGCCTTTGAATGAAAATTAAAAAATGCTATTCAAAAGTATTCTGCATTGTTTTTCATTAAAAAGCCAAAAACAAAAAAAGGATTTTTTAAGTTAAGATATTAATAAAATGCATAACCAACTAAAAAGAAAAAAAAAAAACTACCTTTTTTTTCAAAATGAAATACTTTCATTTCAAAGTAATCCGAGCATTTTTTCGTGTAAATACAGCATAAATTTTACTACCACAAATATAGTTTCCACAAATTTTCATTTACAAATCCTATTTCTTTATCGCTACGGTTATAAAATTAAAAAAATTTCATAATGGTTCGCTGTTAAATAAATTTAAGCATTTCGTCGCTTTGGAAGAATAACGCTGCAACTCAAAAAAATCGAAAAATGACATTTTTATATCATTTTGCTCAGAAAAAATTGCTCTTTATGATGAATAAGGTTACAACTCAAAAGTGTCAAAAATATCCACTTGGAAGCATTTTTTGGAGAACACTGATGTAACTCAAACTACCTTCACTCTTTTTAAAATTACGTCATTAGTTAAAATGCCATTGAAGTCAATCATGCTACATTAGAAAAGAGATTAAAATGCGTTTTTTTTTAATGTTAGTTTCATTAAAATAGTCGCAATAGTTTTGAACACAAGCGCGATAGAAGTTTCTGAAAAGTTAAAAATTGCTCTCCTGAAAAATGGGCTTTTTTGAGTTGCAGCGGTATTCTTCCAAAGCGACGATTTGTAAAATAAACATTAACTGCTGTGAAATAAATATTAACAGAAATCAAGCATTTTTTACTGTTAAATAATTATTGCATTTTTTATATTTTCACTTATGTCGAAGTCAGTAACTGTTGAAAGATTAATTGTAAAAATTAAAACAGTCACGCAATTTGTCAAAATTCCCAAAATTTCAAGCAATTTCAAAGCATCAGATTCGTTACTATTACTTTTCTCGCTTCGTATAAGGAAGTAAGAAGCAAAGGGATATAAATTCCTAAATTTAAAAGATGAAGATAGCCAGAACAAACGGTAGGAGAACCCCTCCAACCTTTAATTTGTGCAAGCGATGTGACCTGTAGCCCTCGTAGATATATAGCTATACAACATGACTTAGAACAACTTTGCAATGAAAAAATATCTAAAGTCTGCTTTTTAACTGAGTTTTACTTTCACTCTTAAGCATTCACTTACACCCCTTTGCTTCTCACTGCCTCAAAATTGTTGTTTGGTTTTGTCTCAGAAGAGAAACACGAGAGTATTCTTTTTTCGTACGCTCCAAGTGAGACAAACCATCTCAAAGCAAGATGTAATTGGTCAAACTTGACTTATTTTCTTTTAGCACAAAACTTACAGTAACTTCTTTCTTTTTGGAAAGATGCACGAATTTCACCCTCAATTTTCTTTACGAATAACCATTATTTAGAAAATCTACTCATTGTAAATACATTGTTAGAAACTGTTGTCGAAATATCAATTTTTGCAAACTTTGACTTGCACTCTTTTTGCACTCTTTTTGAAAACTAAGCTCTTCAATTATTTCACCGCATCTAAGAGAACACGAGTCTCTTAGCACTAATCGACATATCCACAGCCGTAATCCGTCGAAGATACAACGGACGAAACTGTTACCGCCAACTTATACGATTTACGGGGGAAAGAGGGCGGCAAGAATGTGTAAGTGGTGCTGAAATTTGAAGACATAATTCCAAACACTCCTGTTTATTCGATGAGAAGGCTAGTGTTTACGAAACAAGGGTGGTCGAAAGTCGTAACCTTCTGTTTCATGGTTTTTCTTGTTCGACTTGTGCTTATGCACCCTCTACTATATTGAGGGGGTTCGAACTTTAGCCCACCCACGATGGTGGTATGAAGAGTTAGACATTTGCCCTGTAGCGAATTTCATTGCATTAGATTCGTTATCGGACGGTCAAAGAACTCTGCCCGCGCTTTTTATATTTCGACACCTTTTAATATCTCGTCCCAATAATATCTCCCAAAACAAAAATGCGTCTAAAAATAAAAGCTTGTTCAATGTGCGTCTGAAGATGAAAAATCTGAAAGTAGAGCTACCGAAATGAGGAAATTTTCTTCCTGAGTGTATGTCTTAAACACAGTATTTTTCAGTATTAGATACACCTCAGCTAGGACACATGGCTCCAATTGTTCATGTTTTGTATTGACTTATACATTTTTCTTTCTTTTTTTTTTTTCAATCTAGATTTTTTTTCTTAAACATCTCTCCACGGAACCTTTTTTCTTATCTACACTGCTGAACTAAGTTATAAACTTAAAAATTTTCAATTTTTTTTTCATCATAGCATAACTCAGTTTAATTTTACTTCGCTCTAATAAATGTGATTAATTTTTAAAAAATTGGCTTAAATTCAGTATAGCTCATAGATTAACTAAAACAATCAATTCAAAAATATCTATCTTTGATATTTTATCATTTCATGAAACCTGGACAAAAGATTCAAAGCTAAAAAACAGTAAAATTTTGCTCGAATCAGTCCATTTAAAGCCATAACGCGAATGCTTTATTTTTAAAAATTTATGATGAAGAAAACAAGTTAAATAGGAAATTGAATTATTATGTATGAATTTTTCTTAATTTCTGGTTTTTACCTATTAATGCGTTTTTAGCGGGGGGGGGGGGGGGCAAAGGAAACAATTAATCTTGTCATTGGATATTATTTTCTATTCTTAAAAAATACTTTCAAAGAAATAATGCGACTGAACACAAAAAAAAAAAAATAAATAAATAAATAAAAAAATAATCAACTTCTATTTTCCATCCAAAAGTCATTTTCCGAGAGTTCACTTCTTTTTGTTTTATTTTGAGCTAATCAAGAACAACTTTTTTTTTTGTTTGATTTTATGTCCAGAAATATTTCCGGATGAAGATTTATAAATGGGATTCAGGATAAAATATGCATTTAGAAAGTTTTCGAAATGCATGCTCTATCCTGGTGAGTTATGAAATACTGCTCTTCATCAATTGAAATTTAAAGGCTTTTGAAACTCCTCAATTCGTATCTGGCACACAACAAAAAAGAGACAAAGTTATACCCCTCGGAAATGTTGAAGAGATTCGAAAAATAAATGAGCAAGATCAAAGATTTATTTTAACCCATTAATGCCTAGCGTCCCTTTTGAGGGACGGTCCAAAAATGGGCCTGAATTTCCCAAAACTGAACATTTCAACCAAATCATAGTGTTCAATTAGTGCCTTGGTATTGTTTCAATTCATTATTAACAGATTGCAGCACATAACCATTGTAAAGTGTGTTCTGTAGTAGTTTTAATATGATCTTTATCAAGAATCACATCGTTCACAATCTCAAGAACAAAAGACTGATTTTTTTTAATTCTTCCCAGCTTCCCAGTTTATGTTAATTG
>JAXGGA010005399.1:0-78647 GCA_038373865.1 Uloborus plumipes
GCGATAAAAATTCTACGTAAGTGGCCCGCTTATGAGTTTCGTGTTTGATTTAGTTAAGCCTTCATTCAAAATTCTCATTATCATTGTTATTATCTGTTTCATAGCAACGACGGTTTGCAAGAATGGATTTCATATTTAATCATTTATTAGGCTTAATCGCTTTAAACTTGACTACTTATTAATTGATATCTTCGCTAATTAAAATCGTATAATTATATCAATTGAAACTAATGAAGCCTGAAAAATTACCTATCTATCGGTACCTGGTTCGACTTTCAGTTCATTGGCGTTCAGGAGAAAGAAGCGTGACATAGAAAGATAGTTAGAAGAGAAAGATAGTTAGAAAGAAAGATAGTTAGAAAGATACTCAGTTTTTAATATAAGTAGACTAGCTGCCAGGGCAGCTAGATTAGCTTCCTGCGGCATGTTGATGCATAACGTCCCCCCTCTCTAACTTTTACCTCATTCTGAAGTTTTATTTGATATAATTTAATGTTCATTCGATTTCAAGACGTACCACGAACGTGGCCCGGCGTTGCACGGGCACTTCGTGCCCTGAAAGTAGTGAGGAAAATGTCAAGAAACTACTCCCCGCCAAGGCGGCTCGCTAACAGGCGCTTCACGCCTTTACTTTTTTCCTGTATAAAAAAAATCATTCGAATTATTGAGATGCTTCGCGCCTTCAAGATGGTGAGGAAAGTTTCAGTAAGTTCAGCTCAGGCGCGGATCCAGAGTGGGGTCATGCGGATCATGACCCCCCCCCCCTTAACCGACCAAATATAGCAAAAAATTGCATTTTTGGGACTTATTTTACGAAAAAACTGCCAAACCCCCCCATTTTTGCACAAAAATTGCACTTTGACCCCCCCTTTCCGAAAATGACCCCCTCCTTAACCAGAAGCTGGATCCGCCCTTGGTTCAGCTCGCTCAAAGGAGAAAAAGCAGACATTGATACTCAGTTTTTAATATAAGTAGATGGCTCTTCAACAAATGAATGTTTCAAAATATTACAAGTAGCTAGCGATAAAAATACTATGTAAGTCGCCCGCTTATGAGTTTCGTGTTTGATTTAGTTAAGCCTTCATTCAAAATTCTCATTTTCATTTTTATTATTGTTTCATGGCATGGCAACCACGTTTTGCAATGCAAGAATGGATTTCATATTTAATCATTTACTAGCAGAACCCGGCAGACGTTGTTCTGCCTAGATGTATATTTTGTCTCCACATGGTGTTTTGGATGTAAAAATATAAAAGCATTGTTGAAAAATATGCATGAAAGATTTAAAAAATTCTAAATCAAGCAAAGTTACCTTCTGATAAAGTTCTTAATAAAAAGTTCATTTTCCTTTAAAACTATAAAACTATATTCTGTAGAGTTGGAAAACCAATGTCCACTTTCTTAAAAAGTTAATAAAGTCACTTAGAAGGCTAAATTAAGCTTAACTACAATGGCGGACTTGTTGAAATTTTGCAATGTAAAGATGGCAAATGATACTTAAAGTTGACAGTACTTGAAGAAACTTCTTAAAACAGAAAAGTAACCATCCTTTTGAATAAGAAAAAAAGCACGAGAAATGGTTGTACTTTAGTAATTTGATGCATAAGCTATCGGAAATACTCGTCCATTACGCACAACCGTTTGAAAATTAAGTAACAACATATTTAATGCGAATAAATGGTTCCATAAATTTGCACGTGTGGCACAATTTGAGCAAGCATGAATATATTATTCGCAAGCGCTGAAAACAATTTTTAATGACCTATTGGTGCTCAATACCCATCATTCCGTACGTCGTTAATAATTTTTAACATTGCGATTAATGACAAATATTACGAAACATGAAAAGCAAACACCTTAAAAAATATGGTCAGCATTTGAGTACTGTCATGCAATAAAATGTTTATCTGAGAAGAAACATATTTAATCAGGGTATTTATCATAATCACAAATAATTTTTTATACTCTCGAAAACAAAAATAGTTGCGTAGCAACGGACTTGGAAAATTTCAATTATTGAAGGTTCTTGGCGCTATTTAAAAAGTCGCCAATTCGGTAGCTAATTTGGGTACATTGGATAATTCTGAAACCCTATCCCTTCCATAAATAAAGAAACTGTACGTATTATCACTTTTGTGAAAGAGAAAATTGTCGTCCAAATGTTGAGGTCTTCTCTATGAAGCTGATTACTTTTGGCAATCTGAAATAAATTTGAATATTATATTTGGCGCTAAATGTACACCCATTCCGTAAGGTGTTAAAATAATTTCCAATATTGCGGTATATCATAGCAAAATAGTATGGACATGAAAACGAACTATTGATTGGATGTTTGGCGAGGAAAATATTAGTAACATTCTTTCATTGAAAACAGCAATAGGGTATAAAGAACAAAATAGTGTTCGTCTGGAAAAATAATGCATGACATCTAAGCCTCTACAAATCTAAAGGAGTTCGAAATATGAAACTGAATCTCATTTGTTTTTAAAAAGAGATTAATCTGTTAATACAAATCCCTTTTTTATCCTTCTATACTTGAGATAGTTATTGGGAAAACTTCCATTATTGAGGGCTCTTGGCACGATTTAAAAGATCGCCAATTCTACGGTAGCAAGCTAATTCCAACTATCTGCCAGAGGTTGAGTTGATACTTTAAATACTCGATTCGATTGATGAAAGCCTTCGAAAATGGAGTTTTAAAATTGAAATTACAAAGACAGAATCAGGTCTAAAAATTGAAATAAAAAAATAACTACCCATTCGGATTTTTGTTGAAACTGGTCTCTAAACCTTCCCGAACCGAACAAAGGAACAAACGGTGAAACTTTCAGCCGAATCTCCCGGGTAGTTTCTGAGATCTTAGGGAACACACACACACACACACACACCAACATTCATTTTTATATATATAGATTAGGCTTAATCGCTTTAAACTTGACTACTTATTAATTGATATCTTCGCTAATTAAAATCGTATAATTATATAGATTGAAACTAATGAAGCTTGAAAAATTACCTATCTATCGGTACCTGGTTCGACTTTCAGTTCATTGGCGTTCAGGAGAAAGAAGCGTGACATAGAAAGATAGTTAGAAAGAAAGATAGTTAGAAAGAAAGATAGTTAGAAAGAAAGATAGTTAGAAAGATAGTTAGAAAGATACTCAGTTTTTAATATAAGTAGATGATTTGACGATAGGTTACATAATACTATTCTTCTTATTCCAAAAAAAGGAACCCTTTATAAAGTACTTGTGCACAAACAATTTATACATAATAACGAACAATTAAAACGAGTGTCACTTCAAAAGAAAGCAAAATTACGGTTTTCTTAATTGGTATAAAAAAAGAGCACTAGCCATTTAATGTTGCACCAATTCCGCTCGGTCGAACTACTCACTAGTCAAGATGTGCCCCTTTCAAACTCCATTCTCCTCATTCACAATGCGGCAGAATCTGGGAGAAATTGATAAAGGGCATAAGTTGCGCTTTAGGCTGCGACTAGTTAGCAGTAGGAAAGAGAAAAAATGGGTCTGGTTTCTCATGTAAGGTTGTAACTAAGGGCACGCCTATTTAAAACATATTTTCCAAAAAAATGTGCAACTTTTTTGATGATGTGCCTCCTTTCATTTCGGGATGATTGACGACTCATATCGAATAATCAGGATTTGAAAAATACTTTCAGAAACATGTCTTTTCATTCAAGAGACAAGTGCTTTCATCCATTTTTTTAAAATAAAATTAAAGGAATTTTGGTTCCTGAATGCATTAAACTAGGAGAAAATAAATGATGCAGCACAGTGAAAATTACATTAAAATGGTTTTGCTTAAAGCTTATTTTTCCTGATCTAAATAAGTGTTCTGCATTGATGTATTACGTAAATTACATCACACGATGCTAGTAACCGTTTTAAATCTTTTAGGCCCCAAAATAATATATGCTGAAGTGTCGATGCTACAAAATACTTTGCTTTTGCTTAAAAATAAACGACTTATCAATTTCCCTTTACTTATCGAAGAAAGCTATTGTAATGAGGAAATTAATATTAACTGAGCATAAACAAAAATCTGTCTGTTTTTTACAGTAAAAACACTGGCAGCGAGATTCCCAGAGAGAAGTTTAAAACTGTAAAACCACAGTAATAAACTGTAGAAACTATTTAGTTTATTACTGTTACAAAGTAGCAATTTTTTACAGTATATTTCATGAAGAAATTAACATTATTACCATAAAATTAGCCTATTTTATGTTGTTAAACAACAACAGTATAATACTTGGCAATGCAGACGGTTTTCAGTATGAAACTGCAAAATGCACCAGTTAATAAAACTGAAAACTAGCAATTGTTTTTCTAGTTTATAATTATAAACTATGCAATAGTTACTTTTACTACACGTAAAATTAGCAATTTTTACAAGCATTATACTGGTAAAGTCTACTGTAAAATTAACGCTGTTTTATACTGTAAAACAACATCACGATTTTTTTAGCGATGTTTTGCCAATGATAATATCTTCTTATTATTTATAATTAAATTATGCCTGTAGACTATTATGTTAAATTAATTCTCTAATTTATTTATTTACAGCCCAAGTTCTAATCATAGTTAAGTATTTTTTAATAAGTAAAGAGATTTTATCAAAACAATATTCTCCCCTATCGAAAGGCTCTACTTATGAGGAAATGAAATTACAAGTTTATATTCTTGATGCGGGGGTGCGGGGTTAATTAAGTTAATCCATGAAATTAGGGTAGAAATGTGCAATATTTTGTATACATTTATAGGCAGTTAATAAATTAAGGCTTTGTGAACTTTCGCAGGAAATAAAACTGGTTTTTTTTTTACAAAAAGTGTTTAATAAAACCAAATAAACCGGTTTAAAATTAAATAAAAAACCTGCTTTAAAATCAAAGAACCTGATTTAAATTTAACAAAAAAAAACCTGAATATAAACGAAAAAAAATACATTGTTTTTTAACTCCTGGATTCTCTATTGCGATTTATTACCAGCTTTAAATGATCTGTCTAACTACCATAAACAGTAGGCACAATATATGAAACTAGCATAAAGTTTTTATTAAAAGCAGTTCCAAGCAGTAAAAGGCCTCAATAGTGAACAGAGGAGAACGAGGGAACAACGCTAAGAAAATCTGGAAAGCGCTCTGAGACGGCCAGTTCCTATCATCTCTCAGATCTCTCTCTCACACTCTCTGCTATTCAAGAATTGATGCTGAAAACTGCTGACCTTCAGTGTTGGAAACAGAAAGCGACTAGAACATCTCTTCCACGGGCTATAATTGCGTTTTAGTAAAACCCGCGTATATCGATGACGACATCACATACATCTATACAAAAAATGCGAGAAATACTGGGATCAGTTAATTGAAAAGAGACGATTACAAAATAGATTATTCATTATCAATTTTTAAGGCGGTGGTAAACATTTTACCACCACGCTAGAACTTAAAGCACATTGGAAACGCACGAAAGTTTTATGTACAACATGTAATGTTCCATTGTGCGCTGCTCTGTTTCATAATGTTCCATTAACAAAAATAAAAATGTCCTTTTTTTTGTCAATTTACATTGGATTTGGTGTTTCTATAACTCATTTCATAGGTAATAAATATATTTTTAATTTTGAAATAACAAATAATGAATAGCTTTAGAAAAATGCCCGTTTACTTGTGAAATTATTTGTATTATGAAATTATGTGTAATTTTTTTTTCTATTGAATAAGTAAGTAAAATGTGATTGGGTGTATTTGGCCGGTAGTTAATATGTTACCACCCCTCTTAAAAACGATAGCTACAACAACAAAATTGAGAAAAATCTTTTTTGGCTCATAAATAAACTTCATTTCTCTAATTATTGTGTAAAATATTAACTTTTAAAGACAACTACTTGTGCCCGTTAAAGGGTATATGTTACATGCCTTGTAACCAAGTAAAACCATAATCTGAATTAAAGAGAATACTGCAAATATTAATCAGAATAGTCATGTATATTTTATTTATTTATTTTCTGTTTTGAATCTATAATCACTAAATAGTATCAGTGATACATTTTGGTTAGTTTTGCACTGTTTTTTATTTTTATTTTTCTTCCTCGTATCTGGCATAGTAGTCTTCATCATGTTGATGTTCACTCTCATCATACTCCTCGCACTTAATCGAACTCTTGATGATGTCGGAGCCTTTTTCACCAATCATAATTGTCGGAGCTTGCACACTTCCTGATGGGATTATTGGCATGATAGATGCATCTACCACGCGTAAGCCTTTTATGTATTTCACTCTGCAAAAAATAAATAAATGTTGCTATAAGTAATTAAAAGAGAATTTATAAAATGCGACTAGAAGTTAATAGAAATTAAAATATTAGCTTATTTCATAAGAAAAAAAAATCTTGCAAAACACGATCAAGGGCAGTTTTTCCCCCCGTTAACCTGTACGTACCAGAATATACTCTAGCAGCATGACCTCATCGGCCGATGATCGGCCATTCATCGAAACCCGATGAAATTCTCATCGGCCGATGATCGGATTCGATGGGTTCTCATCTTGAATTGCTCCAATATGCCTCATCGGCCAAACAGAATCCGAGCAGCAAAATCCGATGAGTTTTATCGAAATACGACGAGATTTGGAGCAATTTACGAGCAGTGCAGTTCCGTGCCGATGAATTTAGGATCAATTTTGGATGCTCGGCTTATTTTCATCGGAAAAATTGATCGGAAGGATATCGCGCGTTATCATCGTGCGTTACGGGATCAGTTTACGAGGAACTCGATGATAGGCCGAGCAAAATCCGATGAGTTAATGCTAGTTGGGTAGGTTCCGAATTTAATTGACACAGAATTCAAAGACTTCTGCATAATAAAATGTTTATCGTGCAATATATAAGAAAATATGTGTTTATATATTTTGTTTCATTATTATTAAATTAAATTTCTCCGTTTGCTTTATGCTTCATGATGGCCGCATTTTATTTCCGGGTGCCAAAAACAATGAAAACTAGTAGTAATTGTAAAATTAATATACTTACGTTTGTTCTTCCTCACGAACTTTATAAAGAATGTGGTCTTTACTACTATATATACTGCAGTTAAATTTTAAAGATTTCCAGAAACAATATTGAAATAATATTATTTTTTCCGCAACGGACATCTCTCGTAAAATACATCCATTACGGAACCAAAAGCCATCGTATAATTACTGGTTTAGAAACCTTCAAAACTGAATTGTAGTTTATAAGAGCGGAACCAACGTTCTTCATAAAATTCATGCAGCGAAAAAGGATCTAACATATTTGGAGCATTTGCAGGTTGCTTTGCACTGCAGTTGATGCTTTTTATGAAAATGGGATTGACCTAGTATCACACTGCAAAAAATGAGCTGTGGTTTTTACAATATAATAAAGGCAGCCGAAGTTCCAATTTAAAACTGTAAAATGCACAGTAATAAACTGTAAAACCAGAAATTTTACAGTTTCTAACTGTAAAGTTAGATATTTTACAGTTTATTGCTGTACAATTTAGCTGTATTATACTGTAAAAACAGCAGCATAATACTGGCAGCAGAGGTTCCAGTTTAAAACTATAAAATTCACGGTAATAAACTAAAATTAGCAATTTTACAGTTTGGTACTGTAGAAGTAGAAATTTTACAGTTTATTACTGCAAAGTTAGCAATTTTTGCAGTTTATTGCTATAAAATTAGCTATATCATACTATAAAAACAATATTCATTTTTTACAGTGCAAGATGGAGGCAAATAACATTCTAATTGTTTTTATAAATTTACATTTACCTTAAGGAGGGGTCCACGACTGTGGAAGGATCACGAGGGCTGCCCATTTTACAGGTTCCAACTGCGTGATAGAGCGTTGTCACCACTGATCTAGCTTGGCATCGGAAATACAAGTCATCGTCCGACGCATATCTTTCGCACCCAGGAAACACGGTACTGAGGGGTTTCAAGCCAATTTTTTTCAGATATTTTCCTCTTCCAACGCGGTTGCACGATTTCATCGCTAGATGGGGAAGAAGCAAAAATATTTGTCAATGGTTAATTAAGATACTATATTATTTTCGCTTTTCCCACTTTTACTAACCAGGTAACCATACAACAGCCTTACTTGTTTTGCATTTGTTCCATAAAATTACACTTAATCAAAAGAAAATGGAGGACAATAAGCAAATTAGAATTATTTTTTATTAAAAAAAGAGAACGTTGCAAAAAATAATTTCTAATTTGGGGTTTACTAGCATTCAAACTCTCCTTTTGCTATACGTATGCTTTCATTAGTAAACTACTTTCATGGTTCCCGAAACCACTTGTTATGTCTTTAAATCAAAAAAATTATGGAACACTTGCTGGAAAAAGTTTTGAATAACCAATATTCTAAAGAAAACAACGGGCGAGAAAAACAGCATTGAGATTCTATCAAAATATTTTAGCTCATTTCTTTTGCCGTTGCCATTGTAAAAAAATAAAACAATACATAACTCATACAATTATTAAATTAAATGGTACAAATAAATACAAAAGTAGCAGACGAAAATACATTTATGTATTAAATGTAAAACACAGAAGACGAGGGGTGCAAAAATTGTACACAAAAGTTACTTTTTTATAATTTTCATAACTACTCATAATATCGGAGCAATTATTATACTTATTTGTTGTTTACTTAACTTAGTTAAAACACATTTCACCAATTACGTTAATTTCTATCTTTATATTGCTATTGATTTATTATTATTACGTTTTAAGATAAATATTTTCAACTTGGAAAGATAAATAAAAGCTCCCCGCTTAATCAAATACATTGCTTAATCGAATAATATTCCTTGAAACCGACAATTTTCGTTCACGCTGGGCCGACATAACTGTACGCTATATTTCAATCGTAGATAATTTCGAAAACCGGCAAGTTCCGAAAATTTAACCCCTACCGCCGTATTCAAAGCGCTAGATATATAAAGGGTGGTTTTTTTAGAAGTATAGAACTTTAAGATGGCAACACGTTTTTGACTGGCGGCCATTTTTCAGTTGTCAAGTGATTTATGTTTAGTTTGGTTTGGCATTTCAACATGAAGCCACACGATCACCTAGCAAGGCGTGAATTCGGTGAATGGGCCCAAAACAAGATTGCCGTTGATCCCGATTTTCATGAGCGAATTTTCTTTAGCGATGAATCTCACTTTTGGTTGAATGGATACGTCAATAAACAAAACTGCCGTATTTGGAGTGATGATAATCCTCAAGTGCA
Organism: Uloborus plumipes; assembly: GCA_038373865.1. Lineage (NCBI taxonomy): Eukaryota > Metazoa > Arthropoda > Arachnida > Araneae > Uloboridae > Uloborus > Uloborus plumipes. Next base: position 9,277 of record JAXGGA010005399.1, read on the forward strand.
TGTTGGGACACTGTTACATCCAGAAAAACTGACTGTTTGGTGTGCTTTATGGGCTGGTGGAATAATTGGTCAGTACTTCTTTAAAAACGATGCTGGCCAGAACGTTACAGTCAATGGTGACCGCTATAGAGCCATGATTACTGACTTTTTCGTTCATCAGTTGAACAATTATGATGTGCAGGAGCTGTGGTTTCAACAAGATGTCGCAACATGTTACACAGCTCGTGGCACAATTGATTTATTGAAGGATACGTTTGGTAACTGCAATAGTTTCACGTTTTGGGCCCGTGCAGCGGTCTCTAAGATCGTGCGATTTAACGCCGCTTAACTATTGTCTGTGGGGATATGTGAAGTCGCTAGTCTACGCCGATAAGCCCACAACGATTGACCACTTGGAGCAGGGCCCGATTAACCCATGAAGTTAGAGGAAGCTCTGTCTCATTTTGAGGCCCCCTGCTTTTTGAGACGGAGGCAGGGGGGGGGGCGGATTTCTATACTCATGAGACATTCAAAAACGAATATTGCTAAGGGTACATATCATTTCTAAGAGCTGCCAAAGCAAAATTCAAATTAAAGTCTGTCCCCTTCCTTCACTAATATGTAGAAGTTACATACATAATACACATGCATACATAATACACATTGCCATTCTATGATTTGATGTTAAATTAGATTTATTTCACAGAATTAATAAAACATAATAAAAGTACGTTGTAAAAAAGTTGGGTCAAATCCCACATTTAAAAATAGCTTGTGGGGGAAATTATGATTTATGAAATGTGTCTTTACTTTTAAAACTTTCCAGAAAAATTTTATTGAACCAGTTCTAATGTTTAAAATTACCTTTAGATATGCATTTAAAAGCAGAAACTAGAATTTAAATCACAAGTTTTCAGTCATTTTTGGGCCCCCTGGAAATTTTTAGGGGAAGCTCAAGCTTCCCGTGCCTTTTGTGTAATCAGGCCCTGACTTGGAGGACAACATTTGTCGCGTTATTGCTGATATACGACCACAATTGTTGGGGAAAAGTAATCGAAAATTGGATCTCCGGATTAGACTACGTCCAAGCAAGTCGTGGTCGTCATATGCCAGAAGTCATATTTAAATTATAATGCCAGAAGATTATCTTTCGAATAAAATAAATTTCATGTCAATTTAAAAAAAAACATCTTTGCTTTATTCCATTTCAAAGTTCTATACCTCTAAAAAAAACACCTTTTACAAGAACTACGTTCCAAATTTATATTTGAAACAGAAAATGTATGCAGTTCTCTCATTAGAAGTAAATTAAAATGAAAATGGATATTTCAGAGGAGCCGTGTTTTACGCACCTTCAACAACGCTGTCCAAATCCCGAGGATCGTCAAAGTAGTTCGGGTCGATGACAGGAGGGTCGTAAGGATTTTCTGACTTTAAAGTCACTCGTCCTCTACTTTTAGGTTGTACCAGGAATGCGAAACATGAGAGAATAGGCTTGCCCTCATACGGTTGATATACTTGTCGGTACACCTGTGAAAATAGAATTTTTTGCATACAGTGTGTTTTGTTTACGCTTAACAATGCTAAAACCTTTATTTTTGCAACCATACGTCCTAGATCCATACTTCCAATTTCAAAACTTTTCAAAAGTTAAAGTGTAAGAGTTCATTAAATGAACGCGTAAATAAGCGAAAAAGAGTAATTATCAATGAAAAATAAACGAATAAGTAAATAAATGTGTAAATGAATTAGTTACTATGTGAGAAAAAATAAATGAATGAATAAAATAGAGAATAAATAAAAAAATGAGTCAATGAATGAGTAAATAAGTCAATAATTAAGTAAAAGAATGTAAATGAATTAATAAATGAAGAAATACGTGAGTGATTTAATAAATGAATGAATTAGAACACGAAATGAACTATTTCACTTTGCCCCATCATCCACTTTGCCCCGCGTGCATTTGATAAATTACACTGGACATTTAAAATAAAAAAATACCAAATATAAACAAAATAAGGACTGCACTGGACATCAGTACGTCTCAATTAATAAATTAAATGATAATAACAAAAATTTTATTCTATTATAACAAGAAATATTTTTAAAAAACCACGAATATTACAATTAAGGTATCACTTTCTGAAAATGGCTTGTATAATTGTTTTCGTTGATCTTTGGAGCAACTTATTTTTTGGCAGAAATCAACTACACGTCTAGGAACTTAGTAAATGTATTGCTAGATACGTGACGCTGCAACCTGTAAAAATATTTTACCATTTCACTTTGCCCCGCTATTTCTCTTTGCCCCACATTGCCCTAAATGCGTATCAAACTGCTTTAAATGAACTTGTATCATTACTTTTGATACAGTAGTTTATATTGAGACGAAAATTTCATCAGAAAACATAATCTGACGCAGTCTGGACTTACATACCTCTTCTGTTACACCGAAATATTCTCGAAAGCCCTCTGACGCAACTTCTGCAAATAATAATTCGTGATCAGGGAAATCGTCCTCTGAACGACGATCAGGATTCAAGAATGCTGTCAGAATAATTCCATCGCTAGATGCCAAAGGTCCTAGAAGAGACATTTAACATTTATAGTTGAACTTAAATGTTTTACAACTTTGGAAAAATAACATCACACAAGCACATAATAAATACGTTTTTATTTATCTTAAAAACAAACTTATGCTTTGAAATTCTTTATTATGCTTTTTATGTACCTTATATATTTCAGTCATTAATTTAGGGGTTTTCAATCTTTCAGGTTCCATACACCCCTTTGAATACTGACATGAAGTCATGTCGCTCTCCATATGCGGTAATTTTAAGCAGTAGAAAAGGAAGGAAACTGATAAATTCAACTGAAACTAATTATCAAATAAAAGGCTAGCTAATTTCTAACCTTTAATAGGTAATATTAACATAAACAGACCAAACTAAATCATGAATAAATTATTATTAGAATATACAAAACCCAGGACCCAGAGCTGACTTTGTTTATTTATTTATTATTTATTTATTTGTTCATTAAGGACCATTTCTTAGGTTAATTTCTGGGCTACCACGGCCCTGGTGTGAATTTACGGTGCGCATCGTTTAAGTAAGGTTGTGATGATGTCTTTTCCAAATAAGGTTGTATTTTTTTAAATGAATTACGGCTGTTTTAAATGCGTATTTGCAACCAAGGGCTTTTCAAGTTTAACTAAATAAGTACTTCGAACTTTAGAAAAAACACTATTTTACAAACCTCTGGTTTTTTAACCGAGCGGAGCTCGGTCGCGCGCCAGGTACTAAATTTAACAAACTAGTTTGTGTACTTAAGCAGGGATATATTACTATTTTGCGTTTTTTAAACTTTTCAAATAATGCAGCTTTAAAAGAATTCTTTGACTCAAGTCGGGTAATCTGTGTAAAAGCTTCTTTTCTCTTCTCACTATTTCCTTATTCAAAATTTCGTTTGAATTCGCGTAGACAAATTTGCAACATTTCGAGCAGATAAACAGTTAGTATAAATCATTCCATCTGTTTACGCAATGTGCATTCAATTGAAACAAAAATCAATGCAGTTTTCATTTGTTTTTATAAATATACATTTAGCTCGGTTAGTTCTGGACGGAACTCCTCATTGTTCTGTGTATGATGATCTATCATTACGAAGGTTAAAAATCTGAAAGATTTTTCCTTTTACGTCTTTAAGAATGAATCTGTTACGTTGTTCTCAAATAATCAGCTTTGCAATTGAACTGCATAAATTAATTAATTATTTATTCATTTGTGTATTACTGCCTTTTAAAATGGGGAAGTTCCGTTCATTTTATCAAATAGAAAAATCGGCAAAAAACTTATTTCAAATAGATTCTACTGTTGGAAAATTCATTCATTGTATTTAAAAAATGATGATTACTTTCTAACGGCCAAATTAAGGATGGCAAAAATGGCATGCATCAAATCTGTACCTCAGAACCAGACTAACATAAGTCCATTTTCGTCATTTTGCAGTAGAGGGCGAAAACGATTGTCGGATACATGCAAAAGATGGGACTCGCGCTCTTTTCACGCTGCTAAATAATTGTGAAGAAATTTGTTTCACAGAATACTGTTTTAATGAGTCCACATGGAATAAGATTCTACATACAATGAAGCAAAAAAGTAAAAATCGCCATTTTTGAACTTGCGTCGTTCTGGTTCTGAGGCATAGAAATAAAAATTATGACATATTTCTTTTTCTGAATTTACCTGTTCTGTTATAAATATATTGAGAAGTATATGCTGGATTTCCCAACTTTAGCGGAAAGCTTTCAGAAGCCTGATACACAAAGTCTTGAGTTGGACCAACGTGATCTTGCAAATTCATTCCAACTGGAAGGTCAGCTTCTACTTTGATCTATTGTATTTGGAGTAAAAAAATGATTTTCAAGTGTGAAAGATTACAGTAAAGATATAAATTCATTTGAAGCAATTTAATATCTAGTACAAGTTTTTAAAGTTATAATTGGCAGAGATTTAGCAGTGATATTTGAGTAAGCATTAAAAAATATGATTATGTTCAAAAACCATCGAGAACTCAGTCAATTTTTAAAAAAATAGGACATTAATATAGAGTTCTGAAATACCTTATTGAAGAAAAAGTAATATGAATAAATCATTTAAATTAAAAGTAAAATAACGATTATGCTCCACATCTCACCTTAAGTTTTTCCAGTTCCTTCTTAGGTCCTATTCCAGACAGCATAAGTATCTGAGGGGTATTGATGGTACCCGCTGACAGAATGACTTCTCTCTTAGCTCTCACTTCATAAGTATCACCACTGTAGTCAAATATCACACCTACTGCGCGTTTGTTTTCGATTATGACCTAGAAAAATGTTATACATATGTTAGTTCACATAAATTTGAGAGTTTTAACAGCATAAGCTGAACGTGAATACATACTTCAATATCTAGATATGCAGATTTAAAATCCAACTTAGTAATATGATAGGATTAAACTTTCTAAACAATTAAATAATGCAAAAAGTACACCTATGCTGTAAGTATGAATATAATGAAAGAAAATCTCTAGAAGAAATATTTTTACACGATCCTGACTTTTAATTTTGTTAAAAAAATTGTTTAAATTAAAAGGGTTTTTAATTTACCATGTTTTTCAAACAGGCTAAAAATTCAAAGATAATTTCTTTAAGTCACACGCAAATTTTAAGCCCCATTCTTACAAATTTTCGGAAAATTTGTGACAGGAAATTTTTAATAGCTGTAAAATACTTGCATGATTGAAATAAAAGAAATGGAGTGCGAGTTCTACAAAACCATAAGAGGTTTAAAGAGTAGAAGTTAGTAAGAAAACTTACAACGTCAGTTAATATTACTTTCATTGCAATAAAACTGTTAGTGAAATGTTATTGCAATCATTGACTTTTGTTCGCAACTCGGGTTTTCCTTTTCATCACACAAGTATTTCGACACCGATTAAAAATTCCCAATCACAAAACCGTCGAATAATTTGTAAGAAGTTCTGAATCTCAATGGAGCTTTAAAGGTATGTGTGGCCTAGAGAAACTATATTGCTAATTTTTAGTTCGTTTTAAGAACATGTTAAATGTAAAACCTTTTTTATTTAAATAATTATTTAACCAATTATTGAACTAAATTTTAAATTTTATGGATTTCTTAACTTGAATGAAAATACATTGAAAACATTTCATAATCATGATACTACTCTGACTTACCTTTCGAACCATAGCTTTTGTAAGGATGTCGAGATTCGTCCTGTTTTCAGCTGGAACCAGGTATGCTTTGGCCATGCTGCATCTCTGGCCATCCCGTAAAAGCGCCTGATGATCATAAAAGCCTGAAAAGCAGAAACATTTACGGACTCCTTACCGACAAGGAAGAAAAAAAATGTGCACTTTTTCGTGAAATATTTGTTCATTTACCTGTTTGAATTTCTCCATTAGGATCAGTAAATTCATACCCCTGTTCTATTGCTGACTTAATCAGAGGAATTTTAACCTTTCCTCGATAGCGTGGTCGCTCGACAGTGACAGGACCTCCAACAGCATGATATCCTGGAATCACATAATAATCATGTATAGTCAGTTTGATAACCTGAGTACGTTAGAAATTCTTTTTGTCTTAGCTATGGCAAATTGCTATCTATTTTCATTATTCTCAATTGTGGTGTAGTAACTTTTTTAGATTGGTATCGAGGTCTGCCACACAGTGTGTCATGGTGCTTCCCCTAATGGGACGTCCACCGGTCCATGGCAATTCGGGTTGTGGCACCCATGTTCTGCACTTACACAAACACACCTATTGCATTTCGCCGATGCTGAAAACATAATTCAAACTTAAAATGTTGAAATTCACTTTTTTTTTGGTAGAAGCCAGAAAGTACATTAAAATCTGAAAGTTCATTTGTAACGTGTTCTGCTCTTTTACATGAGAATAATTAAATTAAATTTCAATAAAAATAAAAAAATGAAGTAAATAAAGGTTAAATATTTGAGCTTTGTTACATTATTACCATTTGATACCACATCTGCATTCCGGTTATCTTCAAACTTCTTGAAGTAGGGCAAGACGTCCTTGTAACTCCAACCTTTTGCGCCTTGAGCTGCCCAGTCGTCATAGTTGTGCCGATTGCCACGAACGTAAATATTGCCACTCAAAATGCTCGAGCCTCCCAAAGTTTTTCCTCTTGGATAGACCAATTGCTAAAAAATAAATTAGCATTACTCCTCACTCATTAACATTTAGTTTTGATCTGCGAAATAATGTTATTGAAAATAATGCATAGCAGAAAGATGTATTTTTGCTTTAATTTATGCTTAAAAAGTTGATAAAGTGACCTCAATGTAAGAGGATTCTCATAACCATCGTATCTATATCCATATACATGAAACAAAGAATGTGTGTGTATGTGTATGCTTCCTATACAAATCTACAGTTTACGTCTGAACTAGACCAAATCTGGAAAGGAGGTACTTACTCACCGGAGAAGGGTCCTAGAGGAGTTTTCGAACGCCTAAAAAGTACTGAACAGCTTGAATTTAAATTTAAGAAAACAAAAATGACCTGAAAGAAAGATTTCTACCCGGAATAATTATCGGATCGTCTCGATTTTGGTCTCATAGAAAAGATTGGGAAAAATGTTTTCGCCTTTTAGAAGATACTATGCCATTTTAGAAGATTTTCTTCCATCTCTGCCATTTTAGAAAATTGCTGATCGATAACTTCACCCAGAAAAATGATACAGGCAATTATAATCTATTTTGTTCCCATTGCGGTTGTGTCCAGTTTAGGTGGTGCCTGCATCACTGTAGTCTCTTATCATTTTACGCTGAAACTAGCTGTTTTGGAATAGCTACTGTGCCTTGAATGTAAGCAGCACGCAACTCCCGTTGAATAGTATTTATTAAAACAGGACTCTGAAGGTGGGTATTTATCTCTGACGTTATCCGCGGCAGTGTAGTTTTGCGTTTTCAAGACACAATCCTCTGCACCACACGTCTATCATGATAATTCAACTTCAACTTTCGCCCAATGCTGTGCTTCGCAGAAGACACCTTATCCGGATTTGTATAGCCTGCCATAACCGTTGATACAGTGGTCCTTGAAACACACACAAGACTGGCTGTTCTGGACACTGACGTCGCAGCGATACGAGCTCCAATTATCATGACTTTTTATGTCGGAGTGGTTGGACATAAACACACTTTGCTAATTGCAGAACTTTTCCATGTAAACCCACCACCATTACTAAGTGGAAAACTGTTGCAACACGTGGCGATCTTTTATTGGACGGTCGAAGAAAGACCCAATTTTAACTTGGTGTACCTACTATTTGTACCGGTAGTTAAATTTGACTCTGGTTGGAGTTTTCACAGTTTAAATAATCTGATCCTCACACGTATAGCTTAATATGACACACACTCTAAATGGCTCTTACCCTTCCAATGATGCCGCGTCCAGTGTTCTTCTGAGGAGTCGTTACATAATTCCAATCATATTTCGTGAAGTAAGTTGCTTGTGTGAATGCTGGTACTTCGGTGAGTATGGGCGGTGACGTACCCGCCTCTAGCAAAAGAACGTTTACGCAGGATATTTCTGATAGACGATTGGCAACGACAGATCCAGCTGATCCAGCCCCAACTGAAGAAAAGGGAGAAAGAAACTGAATAAAACAGAAAATGTGATGACGAAATATTTTATAAAATATACAATCGGCAGCTTTAATAAAAAAAACTAAATAATAAAGATTTTCTTGAATTAACCAGTTTATAAACAAATACTATCTAGAGAATTGACATTGAAGAAAATAGAAACGTTTCTCCGCTTAATATTAGTTTCTAAGAGTATGAATGCTGTTAACCTTTTGCTCAAAACTGAAGAAAGGGGGGGGGGGCTGAATAAAAGCTAATGTGATAAAGAACGATGTTGTAAAATTAACAATTTAGTTTTTACAGGAAAGCTAATAACGATTCCCTTGCACTAACCGGTAAAATTTGTTATGAAATATTTGTGGTAGTTTTTATTATAGCCAAGTGTGGTAGTGTTTATTAAATTTTAAGATTTCAAGTGCGACAACTTTTAATAAATGCGTATAGTGGAATAAATGCCGCAATAACTACAGACTCTTGACATATGAATGTTTTTTTTATTATCTTTGAATGTTTAATGTAATACCATGAAGCTTATGCATGACTATATATATATATATATATATACCAAGTGTTTTAATTATTATTTATATTATCAATGTCAGTAATTAATCATTAGCTTATTAAATATACTCAGAAAATATCTTACCCAAACAGAAAAATACAATACATCACCGCTTTTTTTTCGTAGCCCGTTATCGCCATCAACACCGATGCAAACATTTTAATATTCTCACTAAAAATCTCTTTAAAATAGCGTTCACGCTAAATTTAAATTCCGGTCCCGTAGCACGGGCTATGTTGACAAAGTAAGAGTATGCTGTTAAGACAATGGCTTAAACACAAAACTGCACCAACAAACACTCAGCCTTTTGACTAAACAATGGTTTTGTTGGCGAGCTTTAAAGCGGAAGCATTGACGGAGTTTTTAAATGTGGTGAACTTATCACCACAATATTCTCATTGCACACTTGTTTGACATAAAGAAGATAGAAAAATTTCACCTCTTAGAGTGAATTTTTAAGAGCACGAATTCTGTTAAGCTTTAAAGAAAACCGTTCGCATCGGAAGAAAAAATCACAAGGAACTATTTCTAAGAAAATTTACGATAAGTTTGTTAATAATCTTCCGTTTTATGTTCTCAATGTAAATGTTCAATGTTCAAATGTTTCTGAAAAAATATCAATTTATTGCATGTCTTTTATAGGGGAAAAATATTTTTACGTATAATTTTATTACTAAATATGTTTTTTAACTAATTTCCAGTAAAAGTTTTTTAAGAGATTTAAAAAAGAATGAAGGAAAGCTTAAGAAATGTAAAGTTTAATACACCTGAATGTTTGTTACAAAAAAAAAGAAGAAATAAATAAATACCAGAAAATAAAAAACTGGAACATATTGTTTCGAGATGAAACAAGAAGTTCTGTCAAGAACTAAACGAACCTACTTTCCCGTACATCGACATCGGCATTCTAGCATCTGATCATTATTCTCTTGATCATCTGAGACTAAACATTATGTCAAACATACCTTTTTAGCACAAAAAGCTGATTTCAAAGCAAAATATACCCCTCTCATCAGATGAAATAGAGACATAAAAAGTAAATAAATGAATAAATGAAGTTTTGTCGCACCTTTTAAAGAATGTAACTGTTACAGTTCTTCCGTAGAAAAATTCCTCAATCGTTTTCAAAAAAAAAAAATAAATAAATAAATAAAAGTACAAAGTACATCAAAACACATTTTATCAAAGAAAGGAAAAAAAACTCGTCCGTCGATAAAATGTCTCGATTTTCACTTTTAAACCGTTGCCAGTTGTTAAATATAAATAAAGAATAAAATGCCCTCGTGAATGAAACACTTTTGTTACAAAAAAAAATCGTCTGCCAAAAAAAAATAATAGTAATAAATAAAATAACACAAATGAATAAATATACAAAAAATCGTCTGCACAGTCAGTCATTTTTTTCTGAGCCTGCATTTCCGCCATGTTTGTGGAGTCGGAGTCGGAATCAGAGTCCTCACAGAAGATTATTCAGAAAAGTACTTTACAAACATTATTTATCAAAACCATTTTTTTACGAAGTTAGTTTGAAGGAAATCCGACTTTAAGTTCCAGGATCAACATTCAACTTAAATTCCCCGTAGGCGCTAATGTTAAATTTTTTTCTGAACGGTTCAATATTGAACGAAAAATGGTTCAAACCAGTGGTTGGAAAAACTACATATTTTTTGTAGCGAACTACAACTACAACTACTTTCTTATAAATGTAGTTAACTACAGCTACAACTACTTTTTTTGTAATGTAGCGCGCTACACTACTTTTGAAAAGTAGTCGCTACTGCGCTACTTTTCAAAAACATATGAGAAAAAAAATTGAATTTTCATTGTAGGAATTTAATTTTGAGCTTCAAGGGGGTTGGAAAGGGCGTAGCTAGGGGGTGCAGCTGCAGCCCCCTAGATCAGAGCCAATGAGAGGTCACTGTGACCTCCCATTTTATTTATTTTTTTGACAAACGATTTTGTCCCCTTTCCTGCTTTTCATTGTAACATGCTGGTGCAGACAAATAAGTTCGTATTTTATTACTCGGTGAAATTTGAAATTTCATTCGGTCATTGAGAGTCTCCCCCCCCCCCTTCGCCTCCTCTCCCACCAATAAGTTTTAAGTCCTTGGCGCCACTTATCAGAAAATCAGCTTCATTCTTTACCTAACAGGGATCCTTGTACCAAACCCAAATTTGTCTTTTAGCATGAAAACAACTTTTTTAATCTGAGTACGCGAAGAATAAAAATTTTAGGGTGAAATATTGTAAGTAAGCTTGCCTGTTTTTGAGGAGAAAATTTTTAATTTACCGAATGAAACTCAGAACTTTACTGAATGATTAAAAAATAAATAATTAAAATACAAGAATGCATTCTTATCTATGTCTACGAAAAGAGACGTGAGGCATCACGAAAATAAATAAGTTAATTAATTAAAGAAAAAAAACGAAATAAAATGAAGAAGTTCAGCCTTGCAATACTGTCTCACTGTTTTCAAATTTCATCAGCCAATTTGTATCGGATAAGAACTTTTTGGGAGGTCACAGTGACCTCCTATTGGGGTGCCACTGCTTGCACCCCCCTAACGTGAGTCCTGGCTACGGCCTTGGGGGGTTGGGTCTCGGTCTGGACACCATCCCTATTAATAAGCCACCGATAAGATGAAATGAAAACGTTTTTCCAATTGTGTCAAATGATGTCAAAAATATTTATTTTTGATTTTTATTATTTTAATATATATCAATACTCCATCACTAAAGAAGGAAAACTAAAGAAATATGAAAAACATACTAAACGGTACTAGTATTCATTATGAAATATTAATAAATAAGCTATCTGAAGTGTGAAACATAACTTAGAATGCTTAACTTACTTCAATATGCAATTTTAAATTGTATGCAGATGACTTAGAAACAGAAAGTTTTTTGTTCAAAGTGCAAATTTTGCGCGAAACTGTAAAATTTTCATTTTCACACTTTTCAGTACTGTGAAGTATTTATTATACGCCGGCCAGGGCAGCTCGATATTGTCATCTTCTATCAAATTTGTATCCTCTTCTATTAAAATTGCTGCCATGTTTGGTGGATATTGGAACAATAATCCAATTGAGCATTGAGCGCTAAAGCATTCATTTACATGACATTCTCGGTTGCTATAAAACACTAACACTCAGTTATCGCTTATTCATAAATTTTCCTTCCTCAGCCATGCACTATATTCAATGCAAATATTGGCAGAATATGAAAATGGTGACGCCAAAGAAACCAATGCCGTCAAACCAGGGCCGCCGCCACCAGCGATGGGGCCCGGTACCAATTTTAATGCCGGGTCCCCCCATACAACCCCCCCCCCCCCCAATTGCATAATTTCATGCCGTCGTTTTAGCACAGTTGCAATTGTTAAAAAAAAAGAGAAAAAAAAAATTTTCTTTTTGGATTTTTTTTTTTTTTTTTAGTTACGAAAGTGTGCACCTGATTTCCTTTTCACCTTATTTGTATCGCCAGATGATTTTAAAAGCGGTGCAATTTCCTTTGCACAAAGCGTGTTTCATTTATTAGTATTTGTACTAGCAATTGTTTCATATTGAGAATCGGCAATGGAAAGCGATATTTTTTTTTTTGAAAAACAGCTTTTTTTTTTTTTTTTGATGAAATTATTGACACTAAAGCTGTAAAAATATGTTCATAACCTTACGGGTCCCCAAAAGCTCCGGGCCCCGGTACTAGAGGTCCAGTATTCCCCCCCAAACGGCGGCCCTGCGTCTAACATATAGAACGTATGGCGTCAAAATGATATGCCTGAGGTCAGCTCGAATTTGTATGATTCATTTTCCTCACTGCTTTTGCTAATGTAATCGTGTACGATATGCGCCAGTCAGGACTCGATTGAATCTTTTTTTTTTCTTTTTCTTTTTTTTTTTTTTTTTGCTCCATTAGAAAAGTAGTTTTGTGAAATCGCTACAAACTACAATATTTTTGTATCGCGCTACTCACTACACTACTTTTTTTAAAAAGTAGTGCGCTACACTACAAATTACTAAAAAATGTAGCTACTACAGTAGTTTCGCTACTTGTAGCGCGCTACTTCCGACCACTGGTTCAAACCAAAAAGCGAAATAAGGGAATGAACCTCTCCGAGATCTTTCAAACAAAAAAAAGTTTATTCCATTCGGATGGTTCACTCAGAAGTTATTAGGTGGGGAAAGGTTGCTTGAACGGTTCAATGTTGAACGAAAAAATGTTCAAATCGGAAATGTAAATACGGGAAAGAAGTATCCTTGATAAGATCTTTCGAACAAAAAAAAGTTTGTTGAAATCTGACTGTTCACTCAAAAATTAGCATCGCGGGACAGGTTGTTTGAACGGTTCAAAGTTGAACCAAAAATTGTTCAAATCGAAAAATCAAATATGGGAATGAGTTGTACTCGCCGAAATCTTTCCAACAAAAAAAAGTTTGTTCAAATCGGAATGTTCATTCAAAAGTTATTAGGGGGGGAAAGGTTGCTTGAATGGTTCAATGTTGAACCAAAATTGTTCAAATCGAAAAATCAAATGTGGAAATGAGTTGTAATCGCCGAGATCTATCCAACAAAAAAAAGTTTGTTCAAATCGGAATGTTCATTCAAAAGTTATTAGGGGGAAAGGTTGCTTGAACGGTTCAATGTTGAACGAAAAATTGTTCAAATCGAAAATGTAGATACAGGAATGAAGTATCCTTGAAAAGTTCTTTCGAACAAAAAAAAGTTTGTTCAAATCGGACTGTTAACTAAAAAGTTAGCATCGCGGGACAGGTTGTTTGAACGGCTCAAAGTTGAACCAAAAATTGTTCAAATCGAAAAATCAAATATGGGAATGAGCTGTACTCGCCGAGATCTTTCCAACAAAAAAAAGTTTGTCCAAATCGGAATATTCATTCAAAAGTTATTAGGGGGGGGACAGACAGACAGACCGACCGACAGACCGACAGACCGACCAACACACAAATTCCCCATCTCAATACCCTACTTTCAAATTTTTAATTTTTCGATATTCATTTTACCTTTTTATTTTTTTAACTTGGCGATATTTTTTGGACTTGGCGATATTTTTTTTTAACTTGGCGATATTTTTTGGACTTGGCGATATTTTTTAGATGCATTAAGCCAATTTTAATACTTTTTTCGTCTTTCTTTTATTTTTAACGGGAAAGTAGGCTAAAAAATATGTGTTTGTATATCCCCCTCCCCCTGGCACTCCTTTATCTACTGAAACTATATCATACAGCAATGATAAGCGAATATTTTGAGCAGTTTTTGATAACCTTTATTTTATTCAGCAGTTATTTGAAAGTGTTAATTCAGTCAAGTATGTTTGCTATCTGCAAAACTGTTTCCAATGAGCCACTGATAGCAGAAGCAAACAATTGAAAAACCGCATAAGATAAATAAACTAATCATTGTTTATAATTTAATTAGTATATTTATTTATTTATCTGTATTTTATTTTCATTTTTATTTATTTGTTAGATGAAAAAGACTTACCAATCACATAGTCATATTCGGTTCTTATTCTTGTGGCTACTTTGGGGGAGTGCTTTTGTCTTGCAAGCGACAGGAGAAGCAGAGGTAGCAGAGTAGAGTTGCTAACCGGAGTTAAAAACGGCCGTTGTATCGGATTATTCATTGTTGTTCCTGAAACAATTTTAAAGCTTACGTTCAAATGTATGAAGAAAACAACATTTTTTTGAAAGAACAAATTTTTTTTTTTATTAATAGCCTCTGTAAAACATGCAACGAAAATCAATTGAAAAATAATATCAATCTATGAAGTAATTCCCAAAACTATCGAAATTGGTTAAAGAAATGTAGCCCCATGTTTTTCTTTTGTGGTAAAATGCAGGTTTCAGACCGTTTCTGGTATAATGTAATTGTAAAATAATAGAAAAAAGAATAAACCTAATAACTAAGATTAAAAAGTACTCTCATATTAAAATATCTTAGCCTAAAATCCGGTTTAAGGTTCCGGCAGCCGTTTGTTTTACCTCTTTCAGACACCATTATCCAGAGACTGCAGCATTTCTTGGAAGTTTAGCAGAATGGGGGTGTTATCTTCAGTCAAGAGTATAATTTTTAGTCTCTGATATTGAGAGAATAAGCAAAAAAAAAAAAACATGGTTTTAAAAAATATTTTGTTTTCCCAACAGACGAAATTATTTTTTTCTTTTTTTTAATGTCCAACTTCTTCAATGAAGCAAAGTCTCGAATGACGTCACAAGAGGAGAAACTGTGGTGTTAAGCAAGACCGGCACATCATACATTTGGGATTTCTGGTTACCCTAGCTCTGTAACAACAAAACATTCGACTCTAAAATGGCGGCTAGTTAGTAAAATTTCCTTTCTTGGAGAATTTTGTGGACTTGCGCCATCAGCCAGTGAAAATGAAACAGTGACTGTTCGTCCTTTAAGATTATGTTTTTAAGAAAGAAAATGAGTCAAATTAGAAAAAAAAAAGTAATTCATCCCGTGTTTTCGTTCGTGCTCTCAGGATAAAAATTATTTGAACAACGGAAACACCCAAATTGATGAGCAATTTACTAAAACTTATTCAGAGTCCTTTCGAGTTTTGAAGTTCAAATAGTTAACTCTCATAAAATGCAATTAATTGGTTCCATCAAAACACGTTTCTTGTTTTTTCAACATGGTGTACCATAATGAAACTTTAAATAAATATTCGAACTCAAATCTTTGTAATCTGCATATCACTACATTGATTACAGTCTAATTTTTAAATCCTGTCAATTTTACTAGTTCTGCCAATTTTGCTTTTTTATTCGGTTTTTGTAAATGTTCTGGCAAAAAAATCATTTTGGTGGCAAAAGAACAACCTTAATAGTGACAAAAAATTAAAAAAATTCATTTAAAACAATATCTAGTTTATAGATAACTAATCTCAAAGCACGTGTTACAAACTGAAAATGTAAAAACATGAAGTACTAAAGAAAAGTGCTTTATTTTTATGGATAAATTGTTAATAGTGACGAAAAGTAAAAGCAAGAGTTATTTAGAACAGCAACTAGCACATATTTATTTTAAATAGCAATGTCCGTATTATAAGCTGAAAATCAATTCAAAGCATAAACTGAAATTTTAAAAAGCGCCTAAAAGAAGTACAGAACTACCACTTACCGTGAGAGAACAATATTTTCAACTACCAAGCAATCCCAAACATTTTTCCAACACAGAAATGCTATGAAATTTATGGTTTATACTTCAGTCGGAATGGGTATAAAAGCGGAATCTTTTCAAGATCAAACTCAATCACGCGGAGCGATTACTTGGAAGATTATCGGTTTTTTTTATTGCTAATCATCACGTTTCTTCATTTTCTTAAGATCTAAAAAAAAGAAGAAAAATACATAATATACAAAGCGTGACGTGAATTTATTTTCGACAAGGATATTATCTCAAAGCGGTTAAAAGAATTTTAAAATTCTGAACCACATACAAATACTTTACTTTCTTGTTACTTGTTTTGTTTCGTTGATTTTACTTCAAGTCAAAATAAACGGCTAGAACTAATTTATGTTTTCTGAGAGTTAATCTGAATGTTAAGGTCAGATTTGCATCCAAGCGAGACAAGCTAAAGGATTAAAGGATATTCTGTGCGTGTGAGATATAATAATTATTGTCTAAGAATGCTTGATATCGGATGGATATAGTATTTCAACTAATAGCTATGATAATTAGATTTAAAGTATCGATATAGTGGTTGACTTCTTTAGATTGCAAGAAGAATTGTATTGAAGTTGTATCAATACAATTCAGGCGAAATATACAGGCGAAATATGTAGAATCTAAGAAATAATATACATTGCGATTACATTGTCCGTAAAGCAACACCATTACTACATACTGTTCCGTAGTGTACATCGTAACTTCAAGCCTTAACGAAATGCATCTAGTTAAGCCTATTTTATTCTGCAGTGAAAGGACTACGTTATTTCAAGCAATCACTATACAGTCGGTTAATTTACTATTCGCGAATTCAGCAAGACATTTTCATTCTTTCTTATGTAATTGTCTTCGTATTTTAAATCCCATGTTAAATAACTTTTGCAGTTAAATATATTTTAGGAAAATAAAGAATATTTGTTTTTAAAGAACTCTGAATGGTGCGAATTTCGCGTGTATAACGCTATTGTAAAGTGGTATAAGTCATTAAGGTTCATGTTTCATTTCTCCGTGGATTCTGATCGCACAAATGTCATTTTTTATTTTTGTGTTAGTATTATTTTTCAATGGAGATTCTTTCCCTAAACATAAGTTTGGGGGCCCGGAGCCCTTATTAAAAGTTAATTTTTTTATTTCTTAACCAATTACTTTTTTTGCCTCAAACTTTCCATATCTTAACTCTCCTCCTCATTTCGAGCAATTTTGCAAATGGAAGTATGCATCTAGGACGAACGGTTGAGGAAATAGAGGTCATGTTTCATTTCTCCGTGGATTCTGATCGCACAAATGTCATTTTTTATTTTTGTGTTAGTATTATTTTTCAATGGAGATTCTTTCCCTAAACATAAGTTTGGGGGCCCGGAGCCCTTATTAAAAGTTAATTTTTTTATTTCTTAACCAATTACTTTTTTTGCCTCAAACTTTCCATATCTTAACTCTCCTCCTCATTTCGAGCAATTTTGCAAATGGAAGTATGCATCTAGGACGAACGGTTGAGGAAATAGAGGTCATGAAGGTTAACTTGGAACACCCTGTATACAAACATATCGCGAATAAAAACGGCAAATGACAACAAACACAACGTATTTATTATCATTAGTTATCCTTTTTTACAATTCATTGTCTCATATTTTATACTGTTTTAGTTGTACTATTTGCACAAGTACTAAACAGGGGAGACAAAGGGGAAACGTTGACATGTTGTACATAAAGAAATATTTCAACAGTTCAAATGTAGGTAATCAGAATGTCCCTTGCAGGGAAGGGTTTGAAGGCATTATATAATAACTTAAGGAATTAAGTAAAAACACAATGTATATTTAAGAAAACATCATGCGTTCAGGTCTGCAGAATATACATGTTTTTTTCCTCTGTAGTCATCAAATTGTTCCAGGGGTATATGTGCATTTGATTTGTATTGCTTTAAACGGCAATTCTTTCTTTGTATGTGTCATTATCGTCATCATATTAAATTTCATCATTTTCATATTCTTCACACTTAATCGTACTCTTGATGATGTCGGAACCTTTTTCACCAATCATAATTGTAGGAGCATTTATATGTCCTGATGGGATTATTGGCATGACAGATGCATCTACCACACGTAATCCTTTTATGCGTTTCACTCTAAAAGAATTCGAATAAGTAAATAAATAAATAAATAAATAAATAGAGCAAAAACAAATAGAGAAAATAAACTTACTTAAAAGTACACAATATAAACTTAAATAAGAATTTAAAAATAAATGATTCTGCATTAAATTGAGAACTAAAGTTAAGAATGAAAAACAATATAACCCAGGGATCAAACAGGAAACACAGATTTCCTTTTATAAAATTAGTTATGCATTCATTTATGTGTTACAAAAATGTAGTAATGAACACTGGAGCCAAATATTTATTTTGCTTTCAAAAAATGCTACAGAAAAAATTATTCTAATCATCGTAAATTAATTTAATGTTTTTCGTATAATAGCAATGAAGTTCAAGAATAGATCATCAAAAGTATTTTTTTTTTTTGAATAACAACGATCAACCGTAGCTACGCCACGGTAAAAAAGTATTTTTTTACCGTGGCGTAGCAAATGCCTTATCAATAATTATTTGACAGAAAATGTATTATTCATGCTTGAGAAAAATGAGTATGATTCAATCGTTAACTTAATCAAATCATAAAAATCTTTTCCTTCAAGTAGGTTGTGCATTCAAAACAATTTCCAAATACAAATTGAAGATTATCAGAAACACCTGTCAGTTTTTCAACATAGCATGAATCGCGATTAACTTATCCAAAATATTATATGCATTTTTAATGATATTCGTAAGGGTGCTACAGCTATTCCATGCTTTGCGACATCATGATTGTTACATCATGATGGTTTAATAGTTAGCTTTAGAAAAAAGAAAAAAAGAAAAAGCTCTTTAGAGAAAACTGTAGCTGTTCGATATAACTTACCGCTATGATAATATTTATAGTAGCAAGAAAAAATGCAACTAAGCATAAAAAAGCTGTTTGATAATTTAAAAATGTTTGGTCTCACCCGAAATATAAATATTTTAAAACAACATTAACCTTTTAGCCTTCCCCCCTTAGTACAAATTATAATAAATCATCAGAAACGCTAGGTTAACCTTTTGTTCAAAGTTTATGTACCTTAGCCTAATATATAAAAAAATAACCAAAGGATAATATTCCAACAGCTTTCTTCTAGATTTTTACCTTAAGAAGGGATCTACGACGGTGGAAGGATCGTCAGGACTGCCCATCTTAGCTGTTCCAACTGGATGATAATGTGGCATCACCGCTGTTCTTGCTTGACATCTAAAGTACAAGTCATCATTCGCAGCATATCTTTCACACCCAGGAAATAGTGTACTGATAGGTTTCAAGCCAATTCTTCTCAGGTGCTTCCCCTTTCCAATGCGATTGCATGATTTCAATCCTAGACAAGAAACAAGCATGGTCAATGGTCATACATTAACAATTAATTATAACGTGATCCTATTTTTTCTTCACTTTTCAAATTGCATTTTTAGCCTACTTACGAGTTAAAGTAAAAAAATTAAAAAAGAACTGAAAGGTGGGGAGGTGCAATGTAAAAATATTGCAAAGTACCAGAAAAAAGTCAAAAAAAAAAAAATTCAAAAATTTTAAGAAATATCGAAAAGTTGAAAATTGGAAAGTGGGGTTTTCGAAAAGTATGTTTGTCTGTCTATTTTTCTTTTAATGATTTTCGTGTTTTCGTATCTGTAAATATGGTTTTTAATCTCAATTAATTTCTGCTTTATTTAAATTTATGCAAAACACTTTTTAAGTCTCAAGTACTGTGATTACTTTATGCCAATTAAGTGAAGTTAGAAGCTTAAATCGAAAGTGTTATAAGGAAGTAATGGCCAGAAATATTTCCTTATAATTCAGTAGCTTTCTGTGTGATAAAAATTTATTTAGTGAAGTTAACTTGCTTTTTTTGTTAACAGCAACTGTCCAAAGCAACACAAATCTTTGAAGCAGAGTCGCAGCATCTCACAATGGAGTGTTCGTATCAAACACCTGGTCAAATGTTGAAAATGAAAAGTAAGGTCAATCAAAACTTTTGTGCTCTTGTTTGTAGTAGCCTCTTTAAGATAATTAAACAGTTTACAGAATGTGTAGTTAAATTAGCAGTTTATACTGTTAAACTACCAGGAAGAATAGCAAACAGCATGCCATTATTGTGTAATTAAAAAGTGTCTTAATAGCACGTTTAGACAAAATCTAATTTTTACACGTCTAATACGTACCTTCGACAACGCTGTCCAAATCACGAGGATCGTCCAGGAAATTTGGATCGATGAGAGGTGGATCGTACGGATCCCTTGAAAGTAAAGTCACTTGTCCTCGACTTTTAGGTTGCAATACGACAGCGTAGCATCTGAGTAAAGGTTTGTTCTCATATGGTCCATATACCCGTCGATAAACCTATAAAAAATATAATTCGTCACACACAGAAATGTACTGATGCTTGTAAAAAATGCAGCATCGTGAAGGACTCATGAATGAAATGATATTTGCAGCAAATGTCAGTTATAGAACGTTATGCAAAGTAGTAAAATTTCAGAGCCATCACGCATGGTGTGAGCAGCACCCTGTGAACTGATGCTGAAATTGTCTAACCCTTTCATACGTGCTGTCCAACATACCGGACAAGAACTTTTTAACAGCTGTTAAGCATTTAATAATTGATTAAATTGATTGATTTTTTTTAATAGTTGACTCCTGTCAACTACGAAATTTGTTTACTATTAGCTAAGCAACGATTTTTGCTTTTGTGATTGGCAGCATTTCCAAAAATCAATTGGGCGACAGGGATTGGGTCTTTTTCTAACCATTCAGTCTCGCCGCAAAAACGTGCTTTTTCTGCTGATTTTTTTTAAATTTTATAATATTTTATTTCTAACACCGACAAACTTACAATTTTGTTTGTGAGAAACTCTTAGCCATTGTACTCTGTCTTCCAAATTTCAAGATTTTGTTGCCATAATTCCGTCTAAAAATGCTAAATAGCAGGAAATTGAAAATTATGTTTATTGTTTAATGCCTGTTAGGGACAAACATAATTCAATATTGTTTGTATGCGCAGTCAAAATTCGCCTTTTAAAGCTGCAGAAAGAAGATCATTAGCGAGACATCGGCCAACGAAAAATCACATGTATTCAATAGGCAGGCTACATACCCAGCAAATAAGCAGGCCAAGGTAGAAGCTGTAAGTGTAAGCTTAAAAGGAACATCGAACATCACTTGCAACACGTAAAAGTGCAATATCCTGCTGAAAGACGGATCTAGAGATTTCTTGAACGAAGTGAATGTCTTCTTTCGCTAGCATTTCACGGAAGTACCTATTTCTACTGAGATTAATCTCTATTCTTAGCAGCTAAGGTATTCCGCGGTACAAAATCGCTCGGCTCCTATGACGTTCGATAGAGTACACTCTTAAAGGCAGCGATTACCAGCATAGCGTCTAACATGAATGTAGCCATCATGGATCAACAAAATAAGGCCAAATTCGTCATAAAAGACAACTTGTTGCAAATTAAGTCACGAACCCATTACAGATGCAGCCGTTAATGGTTTACTATGTGGTCCTGTATGAAGGGATCTTCCAATGGGTAGATAAAATGAGTCCCAAGCTTGCTTGGAAGCTAAACCCTGGGATTTCGCGGTTGAGCCCACCACAATAACGGATCATTTGCCTTGCAACCCAAATACAGTGAACTCTCACTTATGCGCCGGCCCAAGGGACCAACAGAAAAAGGCGCATAACTGAAAGAGACGCATAAGTGAACAAGCCTATTTAAAGGTCTAAAACGCAACATAAATTCCAATGAGAGCATGAATTAGAATGTTTCTGTAGAAAAGAGACATTTTACTACGGTTTGGCAACAACTGTAACGTAACTACAGTGGTAAAGAGAAAACAAAAATTGTAGCATACCTAATCACAAACTGTAACCTTTAAAACGATCTATAATAGATAATTGTACCTCTCCAAACAGTAGTTGGTGAGGAAAAAATGTCTTCCGTAAGCAATAAAGGCGAAACATTAAAGAAGAAAGTGAAGAAACATGCTTATTTTTTAAAGAAAATTAATTATTTTTTTACATTTTACGAAAAATTCGGCGCATAAGTGAAATTCTTATCTTTAGAGAGACTCATAAACGAATGATGTTACCATTATTTTGCTATGGAATGTGCTGGAACCACTGAAAATCGTCGTATAAGTGAAAAAGACGCATAAATGAGGCGGCGTATAAGTGAGAGTTCACTGTAACTGAATAGCAAAAAAACTAAGATGGGCACGAGAAACCTTGCCCCCAATGGGCTGTTGCAACACTAAATTTAGTGTTTTATGCAGGAACGTACCCTAGCAGCATCATCTCATCGGCCGATGATCGGCCATTCATCGAAACCGATGAAACTCTCATCGGCCGAGCAGAATCCGAGCAGCAAAATCCGATGAGAATACGATGAGATTTGGAGCAATTTACGAGCAGAACAGTCCCGTGCCGAGGAATTTCATCGGGAAACTTGATCGGAAGGATATCGCTTTCCGATGAAAAGTAGCTCATCGAAAACCGTGCTCGGATACTGATCGGAACGATGTCGTCGTGCGTTACAGGATCAGTTTACGAGGAGTTTGTTGATCGGCCGAGCAAAATCCGATGAGTTGATGCTACTTAGGTAGTGAGTAGCAAATGCAATGCTGAATCTCTACATGTGCACAAAACTGGGGATTGAACGATGGCAAAAAGGTCAAAACAAGGAGAGAGAATTAGTCCACACAAATACATTTCACACGATAATATAGCTTTAAGGAAGATTTAAGTTAGTTGCTCAAAGTTACGGGACTCTAAATCACAACAATGTACTGTGGCCCCTCGAGGAGTGAAGGGAAGTGAAGCTATGCACACTTTGCAATTTCAGCGCAACGACTGATGAAATCTTGCTCCAGCATAGCTGCTGGTTGTCGGTGCATGGCCACTGCGAAGCGTTGTATTATAGTTTGCTATTGTTCCACGTATGTCTTTCAAACAAAATGTGTCTTCTTCCAATACATACCTCTGGTTTTAAATTCAAAGATTGTAAAATGGCATTTGTAGTTTGCTCAATGAATAGTATTTCATGATCGGGAAAATCTTTTGTTGAATGGATATCAGAATTCAGAAAAGCTAACAGCAAACCTCCAGCGCTAGACGCCAAGGGTCCTATAAAAAATATTCGCTTATTTGTAGTTGTATACTAATTACATACAAGATCAAGAAAATATACTTTTAAAATGTTGAAATAGGTGATAGAAGAGAATGTTTCACGGTTTCAAATTCGGACAGTTTCTTACTTTCTGCTTTTTATGTTCAGCAATTACCGTAAACAATTAAACTGGTATTTTTTAAAACTTTTCCTACATGATAGAAAAGGTTTCCCCTAAGCATTTATTTTTGGAGAAATAATATATAGATATCCAAAAAATAATTATTTTACTCGCTTCCATAGAGAAGCTATAGAAAATATTAACCTCCTAATAATTTTAACGAAAACTAAAGCAGTTTATCACCTAATAATCATAGTTCCAGTACTTAAGAATATACCAGTAAGGTTGCCTCTTCAGGTCAGAGCAAAAAAAGATTATAGCCTATCAGAAGCAATACCATCAATTAGCCGCTATGTTATGGTTCATATAGAGCTTTATGTGCTATCTCTTTTTGAATTGACTCGTGATCTGAAGAAGCCTAAGACATTTCAGGTAAAATACAAGCAAAGAGTAGCACAGATAAAACACGGAAAGTATTTACATTGATTCTTGAACGAATGCTCTTTAAACTGCTAAAGTAACACTCGGACAGAGGAAATAGGGTTTATATAGCGAATTTAAACTTTGACGAATTATCTAGCTTTCAATATGACCTCAACAGTTTAATTTATCATGATATTTTTTTTTTGAAAAGATTATTCTAAATTTAGACTGAAAATTTCCATTAAAAAAATTAAAAGTCCTTTTCGCCATCTTACCTAACTATGCGGGTAAGAAGACGATGGAGAAGTGTAAGAGATAAAGTTATACTAAATATATTGTAACGTTAGTGCTCTTAGTTTTCCAATCAAGGTTTAAGAGAAAGCACATTTTTCCCTCATAGCTTCCTTTGGGGCTTGGCCGAGCTCAGTTAATAAGTTTTCAGACTCGGGCTTTCAAAAATGAGCTGAACTTATCTCTAGATTTATTCTCTCTTTCTCTTCTTGTTTTCACTTTTCGTTTTATTTGCACGTCTTCGTGGTTTTCTGATTTTTATTTTCACTGTTGAAGGTGCTCGTGTTATTAGTCTCTAAGCTACTGTTTTAAGTCTTATGTCTCATTTTTCACTTTTTCATTTGTACTTTTGATTTATTTGTATCATCTTGCACCTCATATTTGAGTGCAAAGTTTTCGGCGTTTTTATAAAGTCTGCTTATTTTTTAAGGAACTTATAAGGATAACTAGTATTAGATTTCATTGAAAAGAAACCTTGTATAGCAGCATACGTATAGTATGTTTATCTGTTTTTCAGAAGCAGAAATATTTCGGCTGTTAATAAATTAACTAACTAAACTAAATTACTGTTTTTCATTAAGAAACGATGATTATGAGAAGTTCTTTGATTCATTAATACTAAATATACCTGTTCTGTTATGAATATATTGTGAAATATATTCTGGGTCCCTCAGTTTTCGTTCAAAGCTTTTAATAGAAGGATGTAGCTCAAACTCTTGAGTTGGACCCACATGGTCTTGTAGATTCCTTCCAACTGGAAGGTCGGCTTCTATTTTTATCTGAATTTTTAAAGAAAATTTATATTTAGCAATCACAAAATGAATGAGAACGATAATTATGAAAATAAAAGAATAAAAAAAAACTTAATGATTGAATAGTTGCAGTTTTTGTAAATTAAATATGCATAGTTCATGAAGCTTACGTGTAGTAGAAAATTTGAAGGGCATTAGCAAGTTACATTTTTTTAATTATATATTGCTGAAAATCTTTAGAAAACAGGATATACAATTTTAAAATACACAGAAATACATTTTATAATACTTCAAAACATAAAAAGTTCATTGCAGTACAATGCGTTAAATTCAGAGTAAAATAAGAGTTATTTCTGAATCCTACCTTAAATTTTTCCAGTTCCTTTCTGGGACCTACTCCAGACAGCATGAGTATCTGGGGAGTGTTGATGGTACCCGCCGAAAGAATGACTTCTCTCTTAGCCCGTACTTCGTAGGTGTCACCACTGTGGTCAAATAGCACACCTACTGCACGCTTGTTTTTAATTACAATCTGAAAAACGAACATACACATTTGAGAAACAAATACTTTTGGCCAACAAGAAATCGTCAAATCAACAACTTGATTACTTCCAGTTGTTTTATTTTTAACCATTATTGAACAAAATTTTTAATTTCCTTCTTGTTTGGATGTTACACACAAAAATTTGCTTTTACATACCTTTCGAACCATAGCATTTGGCAATATGTCAAGGTTTGTCCTATTTTCAGCAGGAACTAGGTAAGCTTTGGCAGTGCTGCACCTTTGACCGTCTCGTATGGTCGACTGAAAATCATTAAATCCTAAAAAGCAAAAATAAATGCGCATTCTTTACTAGGGCTGCGACATCGGTGTCGATGTTTTGGAAACATCGAAGTTTTGGAAACATCGATGTTTTTGTAAGAACATCGATGTTTTTACCACAGATGTTTGAGGTTCGATGTTTTTCCAACATCGATGTTTTGGGTTCAATGTCGATGTTTTATATTCCCACAAAAAAATATACAATAAGCATAGTAATTGAAAAGTTTTCATCTTTAATCAGAAGCTGCAATATTAACCTCATTAGAAAAACATTTCTGTGATTATTATCGATGTTTTGCTCTCGATGTTTCTGAAACATCTATCATGTTTTTTGTCTCTTTTTACGTCTTTCAATGATCATTGTTTCGCGTTCAATGTATTGTTTCTTCTCTCGATGTCCTTTTTACATTTCAGAAATAAAGAATAAAAATATGCGATGAAAAATATTCATCTTTCTTTATCAACTACTTGTAATATCGACCAAATTGAAACAAAAGTTTTTTTTATATAACTAACGATGATTTACTGTCAATAATTTTTAAACATCGTTTTTTTTTTTTTTTTTTTTTTTTTTTTGCATTTGATATTTTTTTCGATGATGCTTAACATTTCAGCAAAAAACAAGTTTTAGAAAAATATGCGACAAAAAATTTACTCAGTTAATCAACGGTTGCAGTATATATCTCACTGAAAAAAGTTTTCCTTATTGACATCGACATCTCACGGTTGATGTTTTTCCAGGAGACAAAAGATAATCTAATTGAGTGATATAAAGAGAGGCGCTTGTAATGGGGAGTAACTACATAATTGTACTTTCAAATGCGTAAGCCATTTTTAAAAAAAAGATCGATGTTTTGAAACATCGATGTTTGAAAACATCGATTTTTTTGCTCGATATATCAATACCATCGATATCATTATTTTTGAACATCGATGTCTTGAAACATCGATGTTTTGCCTTCGATGTCGCACCCCTACTCTTTACCCACCAAATGCATTTAAAGTAAAACTTTTCAAAAAACATGCTGTTTATCACGTTTACCTGTTTGTGTTGGGCCATTGACATCTTTAAAATGGTACCCTTTTTCTAATGCTGATTTGATCAGGGGAATTTTGATCTCTCCTCTATAGCGCTGTCGCTCGACAGTTAGAAGACCTCCAACAGCATGATATCCTGAAATCAAATCCAAATAAAGTTAGTTCGATCACATGAGTACGACTCTATATTTGATATAGGAAGTCAAAAAAAAAACTAAAAATATTACAGGCATTAGATTCATTGATATTGCGCTTTGTTGTATGTAGCTCATGGACTGCAATGGCGGCACAACTCGAAAAATCCTGTTTTGAGATAAGTGGGTTTTAAGCTTTCATTGCTAAGTTTTACTTTGCTCGAGCGAATCGGCCTAGTATTGAGCTGTGCTAGTATAGCGGCTGAAAAGAATGCATTTTCATATTTACACCTGTTCTTAGTCTAAAACGCGTGATTTTGAGTTGTGCTACTATTACAGCAATACATGGGGGGGAGGGGTAAAGTGGTTTAAGAGCGTACTCAAATTTTCAAAGATGATATTCTTAAGGACGGTGCTCCATTAAAAGATTTTGTGCATTTACCAAATGTAAAAATTTCATTTTTGGGTCTTTTGTCAAAGTTTTCAGGTGTATGTATACTATGGCAAATAAACCACAAGCAGAAGTTTTAAAAGCTGTTTATGGCACTTACTTTCGGAGCATTATTTTTAAATAGGACCAAACTTCAAACTCCTCATGTTAGAGTATTCCTATTATATTTCAAAAGAAGATCACAAATATAAAGCAGTAATTAACCACCCCTAACCCAGGGCTACGGCAGAAACATGCAATACACCACCTAGGTAACTAATGTGAAATTATTGCTTTAATTTCACATAGCTACCAGTTTTTCTGTTTCTCTTTGCTCTACAAGACGATTGCTGCCTCTAGCTCGTTTAATTCCATGCTGACGAGTACCAAAAAGCACGAAACTGCAGTCCATGGATGGAATAAGCGAGTTAGTGGCGTATTGCAAGATCACCGAATGGGGGTTCAAATGGGATAAATAAGTATGCTCGGGTGGTGTTTTAAAGAAGAATGTTTGCAAATACTGGATGCGGCATATCAACTCCCGTTTTCAGAGAGGGAACTGTGTGAGTTGTGGAGGGGAATATGGTGAAGGAAATGGCTACCCAAGTATCATCAACTCATCGGATTTTGCTCGGCCGATCAACAAACTCCTCGTAAACTGATCCTGTAACGCACGATGACATCGTTCCGATCAGTATCCGAGCACGGTTTTCGATGAGCTACTTTTCATCGGAAAACGATATCCTTCCGATCAAGTTTCCCGATGAAATTCCTCGGCACGGGACTGTTCTGCTCGTAAATTGCTCCAAATCTCATCGTATTCTCGTCGGATTTTGCTTCTCGGATTCTGCTCGGCCGATGAGACATATTGGATCATCGGCCGATGAAAATTTCATCGGGTTTCGATGAGTGGCCGATCATCGGCCGATGAGATGATGCTGCTAGGGTATAGCAGTATGCGCGTCAGTTTCAGTAACCGCAATGCCTTGCCCTGGGAGCATTGGCATGTGTTGTGGAGGACTATGTTTATAATGCTGGTTTTCTGATGATTACTTAACAAGAAAGGCAATCTTAGACGATCTTCGATGACATTTATTTAGGAAAAGGGTGGGATTTGGGCTTCCGCTTTGGAAAAATTTTTGAAATTGATGACCAAATATTTGTAATCAACATGAGTTTACCAATACATGTGGTGAAAAAAATGGCCAAGTAAAAAAGAAAAAGTCAATCGCCCGACCCTAGAAAAATTTCTTCATCCGCCATTGCACCACCCAAAACATACCACAACTCACACGGCGGCTCTCCAGATACCGTAATTTGATATGCCGCACCCCTCTATTTATATTTTGTTTTCCTTTCTATCAAGAGACTTTTGAAAAGCTACTAGACAACTTGCAGAAAAAATCCGAAAACGGAATGGGGTATTGTGTCAACTGTCTCGGGATGAAAAAAATCATTGTATTCACTACCAACTTACCATTTGATGCTACATCTGCGTTCCGATTATCTTCCGCCTTCTTAAAGTAAGGCAAGACGTCTTTGTAACTCCAACCTGTTGCGCCTTGAGCAGCCCAGTCGTCATAGTTGCGCCGATTGGCACGAATGTAAACCATTCCATTCAGAATGCTCGACCCTCCTAAAGCTTTTCCTCTTGGGTATAATAATTGCTAAAATATAAAGTACGCTTGACTTAGGAATAAGTATCAATTTATTAATTTATTTATTTTATGTTATTATTATTTTTTTATCCTCTATTTTCACTTTGATTTTTAGGTTTTTTTTTTTAAATCATTTTTTTCATTAAAACGAAAATGCACTCAATTTTAAAATATACTTTTTAGAAGCAATATTTTTACACAAACTTGGATTTCAGACGTTGATAAAGAGACGTGAAAGGATAACTTAGATGAAAAACCTATTTTTCAGAGCTATCGAAGTACACAGTTATGTTACATTACAGTGCACATAACCAAACTAAAAGTCCTAACGCTGGTCTTTTTCAGAAGTGAAAGTAAAATAAACAGAGTTTAAATAATAATTCATTTGAGGTTTCCTGTTAAAAACTTCATGCAAAAAAGGCATGCTAATTAACAAGATGGAAAGAGCTATATTACTTTATTTTAACAACTAAAACTTTTCTGAAGGCCTAAAGGGATGAAAAGTTCAAAAACATGAGTGTTTGCAGTATGGGAGGAGACTTGTGGCGGTGTTCTCTATTAAATAATGCAAATTCAAATTTATATCATGTTTATTAAATTATATCTGCAAATTGAAAAATGTGAGCTGATTCAGGAATGTATTTTGATAATGTTGCAGATTTTACCCATACGCGTTATTAATGTGAAACGGTAAAAGCCTGGATTAATCTGGTTTTGTGGTAAAACGGAATTTTGCAGCGGTTTTCGAACTGTTTGTGATGAAATCGCTAAAAAACGCTTTGTGGCATGATGGTGCATGGACAAAAAAAGTATCAACTTATCTAACAAAAATTAGAACTATTTGAATCGGTGAGAGCAAGAACAACATCAGTCACAAAAATTCGAAAATTCGTTTTTGATGAAAACGAGTTGTGGGAGGCAAGATACGCGTTGAGGTCAGAAATCACATCAGTCAGGTTACTAATTCGAAAGATAAGAGGCCTCTTGCTTGAATGTTGACCGTAGAAACAATGCTAGAATTCAGGCATCTTTTCTCTCTCCTGAACAATTTGAAATTCTGGACTAACATTGTTTTTGCACTCATCGATTCAATTATAGATGGAGCTTGTTTTGATATTAAAAGGCTTAAATATAGTTGGTAGGTACTGCATTCTATATTTTTAGGTCAGAAATGACATGTTCTGATTTGAATTAATTCACCTTACCCTTCGAATGCTTCCTCGTGCAGTGTTCTTTTGAGGAGTTGTTGCGTAGTTCCAATTAATGTTCGTAAATGAAGCATCTCCGTAGAAAGCCGGCACATCTGTGAGTATGGGAGGTGACGGACCGGCCTCGAGCAAAAGGACGTTTACGCAGGATATTTCTGATAGCCGATTGGCAACGACGGATCCAGCAGATCCAGCTCCAACTGCAAAAACACCATTGCATGTGACATTAGAAATGAAGTGATGAAAATTGGCTTTGGAATTATATAATCAGCAGTGAAACGTAGAGGTTTAAAGCAATAATGGTTTCTTCGAACTGTTCAAAATAAATTCTATTGTTGATACAAAAGAAGTCAGAAATATCTCTCCTCGTAAGAGTAATTAAGGCAGGAATTCAAGTGAAACAGGCGATCGCATATTGCAATCACTACTGGAAGTGAATTACATTAGAACGTTTCTTGATAAAAACATCGTGACGTCAGCGTGACGTTTGCCTATGAAAAACGAGCTAGATAAAACGTCACAGCCTACTTGGCGAATAAGAGGAGATCGCTGACTTCTTGTGAGCTCTTATTGGCTCCACCCGTAGTGACGTCAGTGTGATTAGCATTTATAGCGATTGCAACTTATCCAAATTTGGGAATTTGCGATTGTAATGGTGAGTTGCGATCGTCCGTGTTTCACTTGAATTCCTGCCTAATACGCTTTTGTTAGTTTCACTTGTGGGTTTGTATGTGACTCTGAATAAAATATATACCTAATTCACTTTATTTACAAATATAAAAGTAATGTATTTAATACTATTATTAATACTAAATGCTAAACTATATTACAAATGTACGAGTATTATAAGTGTTTCAGTTGTTCGTATGTAACTCTGAATAAAAGATAAAATTCACGTTCTTTGCAAAGATAAAATTAATATATTTTTTACTATTATTAATACCAAAGGCTAAACTATATTAAATAAGTTATATTACTTCTATTATATGTTGATGTATTATTATAAGAGCATGTAAAAGCATATTTTTTAGTTTTTTTTTAAACTAATTTAAAGATTACTTTAAAATTGAAAAGCTAAATAAAAACAATTTTTTGCTACTACTGTTGAAAGTCAAGAATCCAAACTAATCCTTCAGAAAGAAAATATCGTTTGGAAAAAATAAGCTGCTTAATCAAAAAAAAAAAGTTATGCAATATGTATATACTATACGCTGCAGTACATAACGCTGAAATAAAAAATTAAATGTTAGATAAAACATTAAAATCAACCCATATTGTTTATTGAACATTAAGGAACGATGAAAAACATTTACAGTGCAGTACTCTGTAAAGAACCATTTGACAGTAATTTAACAAAGCAAAATAGAAAAGTACGCCAATGTCCCTCAAAGAAAGTGGAATTAATTTCTGCAAGGAAAAACTTTTTCTGTAAAAAAAAAGAACTTATTGGTCCGTGATTTTTTTTTTAAAGTAATTGCCGGTCCAAGGGTCAGTAAAAGATGAGAAACGCTAGTCTCTACCCTATCAGCTGACATATCTATACAGGGGAGAGGGGGGCACATGTGAACAAACGATATTTTACTCAGTTAACATGAATAGAAAAATCTGAAAAAAATTATGCAGATGATAATATAAGTACTATATCCTGCCTGAGATTTCAAAGATCTAAACCATTTTGTTTTTTAGTTATCAAAGATCTTATGTTTTGGAAAGTACCAATATACTTTTATATTCCAGTTCTCCGAGTAAAAACACATCCAAAACTATTTTTTTGTGATTTGAACTTTATTCGTCTGAAAGTGGCATTAGTAAGGAAAGTTTCCATGCACTTTTTTTTTTTTTTTTAAGTTGAAAAAATATAGTTTTTTATCAAATTTGGCATGCCTAAGTTGAGATAACGGGAACATGTGAACACATTAGGTAGGGGCAGATGTGAACAGTTCATTTCTGCCCCATAATGGTATTTAGTTATTTCAATTTCAAAAATTGTTGATTTTTTTATGCATTGAATAGTCTAATTAAGAAATATTGAATAATTAACAGTTTCAATACTCAATACTTAATTAAAATATGAAAGAGTTGTAATGAAAAGTCAGCTAAACTTGCTTAACTGTCAGTTAAGAGTTGCAGTAGGTGACGCTGAGTCCGACATTAGGTTTGAAGACCGCAAATATCAAGAAATTTGTGCTGAAGTCCACTTTGCAACAGAAAATTTTGTGGTGAATGACTTTTTCCTCGTAGGATTCACTACCAAAACGACAAAAAAATACTATGAATGAAACTTTTATGTTTCCAAAAGCAGATGATACTTTGATGGTAAACACTCTGATGATAGTCTGCTAAAATTACCACCACCTTCACTTTTAGGTAGCACGAGTCGAGCTGCATCTTCTGTTTCTTTTCTGTAAAACTTGAAGGCTGCAATGTTCATTGAATATAGGCAGGGATTCAAGTGAAACAGCACTGCGATCGCTTCGAATTGCAATCGCTACTGGAAGTGAATTACATTATCATCAACTTAAATTGGCATGACGTCACTACGGGTGGAGCCAATAAGAGCTCACAAGCACTCAGCGATCTCCTCTTATTCGCCAAGTAGGCTGTGACGTTTTATCTAGCTCGTTTTTCGTAGGCAAACGTCACGCTGACGTCACGATGTTTTTATCAAGAAACGTTCTAATGTAATTCATTTCCAGTCGCGATTGTAATTTGCGATTGTCTGTTTCACTTGAATCCCTGCCATAGTCAATTAATCACGTTGAATAAATACCTTGATATTTTCATTGTAAGAGTTTGTTAATGTGTAATAAGCAGTATACTGAAAAATATGTTTCGGAGTATTTTATTTCCATTTATGTATCCGTGTTTACTTCTGCCCCAGGTGTGTTTGCAACTGCCCCCCTACTGGGGCAGATGTGAACAAAATTTAACATATTTTTGGCATTTTTTTTTTTTTTTTGACTAGAATTCACTGTTGAAGACGATAGATAACTGCATGAAAATATTAGCAAATGTTTGATTTATCATGTATAGAACTTGGTTCTTTTACATCTCAAATTAATAATGAAAAAGTACAAAAATGGCATTTTTGTTCACATGTCACCCCCCTCTCCCCTATATAAAAATTGATGTATGTTTGTATGTTTGTTCCTTATACAAATCCACAGTTTTCGTCGGATTTTCATCAAACTTGGCACAGAGGTTCCTTGATGCACTAGAATTCACATAGGTAGGTTTTTGAAATTAAAAAAAAATTCCAAAAAGTTCAAATTTCCAATTTTTTGTCTCAAAATGACCATTTTCTTTCAATTTTATATACATAGAGTAATGGAAATAAGCCTTTAAGCATACAAATTACTAAAATTTAAGTATTTTCCAACAAGAATTACGATTTACAATGAATTTTCAATTTAAGGCTCACCTTTTTCAAATAATTTTTAGAGCTATGTTGTATTAATAAACACCCGGGCAACGCCGGTTAATAAGCTGGTAATGAAATAAACTTACCAATCACGTAGTCGTATTCAGTTTTGATTTTTGTGGCCACTTTCGGGGAGTGCTTCTGTCTTGCTAGTGACAGAAGCAACAGAGGTAGCAGAGTGGAGTTACTAACCGGTGTCGAATACGCCCGTTGGGGCGAATAATCCATGTTTCTTTCTGAAATTCAAATTTTAACATGGTATTTCAACGAAACTAAAGGTATTCAAAATAATGAAATTCTTCGTTCGGCTATTTTTACTGTACATTATGGAAATACATTAGTCTAAGACAAAATCATAGCAAAAAAAAAAAAAGGAAATAGTATTATAAAGACATTCATAAAGTTTTTTGCGTATCACAAAGGAAATGGATTTTAAGTAAGAAACGATTACCGTAAAGTCGGGTTACTTGGACCCTAAGGGGTTACTTGAGCCCATTACAGTAAAATGATAAAATCTAGGTTTGGTACTTATTAGTTGAAGACTTGCACGTAGTTTCTCGTTTCTCCTCTAGGTAGAAGCACTCTGCAGTCTCTAATGCTAGTACCAAACCCAGATTTTATCATTTTACTGTGGGCTCAAGTAACCTCCTTGTGGGTCCAAGTAACCCGACTTTACGGTATCGAAAAAAATGTTTTTTTACTATGAAAAAAAACTTCGGTTTGAAATTTACAATTTCACAGGTTTTGAACTCTAAAGAGCAATGCACGTATATGTTTTTGTAGATTTTAGGTTTAACTTGCAAACTTAACAAGAGGAGAATGACAGAAGCACATACGATTTGACTTTTAGGTTCTGCAACTCAGAACCAGAATAACGTAAGTGCAAAAATGGCATTGTTCATGGGTTTTTTAACTGCATAGCTTTTATCGCGGGCTTTGAGCGCGGCGACCGAATTAAGAAATTCTGTAACGAAAAAACCACACCAACCACTCCGACGTGATCACAGTAA
Source organism: Uloborus plumipes (assembly GCA_038373865.1). Taxonomy (NCBI): domain Eukaryota; kingdom Metazoa; phylum Arthropoda; class Arachnida; order Araneae; family Uloboridae; genus Uloborus; species Uloborus plumipes. The sequence continues at coordinate 43,712 of JAXGGA010005399.1, forward strand.
TCGTAATAATGACAAGTTTGAATGTTAATCTTCTCTTAATGAAATCCATTTATATGGTCTTTTTGAACACACAAATTGATTCTCACATTTGATCTACACATAAATAAACCAATGTCCTGAAATAATATATAAATATTGACGCACAGCCAATACCGCTGAAGCTTCTGACTTAAAATTTGTCCGGCATGTCCACATGATTACGAAAGTCTCCATTAAGAAGGGCCTTTTTCAAAATATCGATTAGTTCGGGGGAAATCAATTAAAATCTCTAAATTTCATTGCAATTTAAAAGCTGTAATTGAACTCTAAATCCCTTTTTTTTCGAAGGCTTTCCTCCATTTAAATTTTTATTCTGTACTTTATCTCAACTTTTGGCGGATAACAAATTTTAAATTTGATACTAGCTGCGTGGCCCGGCGTTGCACGGGCTGTAATGTAGTGAAGGCAGTTTGAGAAAACTACTCGCCACCAAGGCGGCTCGCCTTTAAAGTAATGAGGAAAGTTTAAACAGTTAACTCGCCGTCAAGGCGGCTCGCCTTTACAGTAGCGAGGAAAGTTTCAATAAACTACTCGCCGCCAAGGCGGCTCGCCTTTAAAGTACCAAGGAAAAGTTTAATAAACTACTCCCCGCTAAAGCGGCTCGCTAAAATGCTTTCCTGCATCAAAGAATCAATCGAATTATTTGCACACGCTTCCTCAAAAATAAAGACGATGTCAAGTAGCGCATACTTAGCACTCTCCCTAAATAACAAATAAAATTCCTTTCCAAAAACAATTATTTCCAAACCGCTTTGTTCCTGTAAAATTAATTGCAAAATTCTAAACGAAAAAGTTCTTTTAATATTTGGATCGCAGCCAAAAAAAGTCCCTTCTAAAAACAGCAATTGCAATTTTATTTAAAAACACATTTTCAAAATGGTACCAGAGAAAAAATATGTCATTAATAATTAGAATAAAAACAATTGTTAGAACTTTGTTATAACACGTATTCAAAATGACAATGGAAAAAAAATAACACTCTTTCATTTTAAAAAGTTCAACTTAATTAACGTTTTAATTTAAAAATCGCAACGGAAAGAAATAAATATCTTGGAATTTTAAATAGTTCAATAATTTAATTAACGTTTTAATTCAAAATGGCAACGGTAGGAAATAAATATCTTGGAATTTTAAGCAGTTCAATAATTTAATTAACGTTTTTATTCAAAATGGCAACGGTAAGAAATAAATGTCTTGGAAGTTTAATCATTTATTAGGCTTAATCGCTTTAAACTTGACTACTTATTAATTGATATCTTCGCTAATTAAAATCGTATAATTATATAAATTGAAACTAATGAAGCCTGAAAAATTACCTATCTATCGGTACCTGGTTCGACTTTCAGTTCATTGGCGTTCAGGAGAAAGAAGCGTGACATAGATAGATAGTTAGAAAGAAAGATAGAAAGAAAGAAAGAAAGAAAGAAAGATAGATACTCGGTTTTTAATATAAGTAGATGGCTCTTCAACAAATAAATGTTTCAAAATATTACCAGTAGCTAGCGATAAAAATACCACGTAAGTGGCCCGCTTATGAGTTTCGTGTTTGATTTAGTTAAGCCTTCATTCAAAATTCTCATTATCATTGTTATCTCTGTTTCATAGCAACGACGGTTTGCAAGAATGTATTTCATATTTAATCATTTATTAGGCTTAATCGCTTTAAACTTGACTACTTATTAATTGATATCTTCGCTAATTAAAATCGTATAATTATATAAATTGAAACTAATGAAGCTTGAAAAATTACCTATCTATCGGTACCTGGCTCGACTTTCAGTTCATTGGCGTTCAGGAGAAAGAAGCGTGACATAGATAGATAGAAAGATACTCAGTTTTTAATATAAGTAGATTTTTGTTTCTCACGTTTCTCAAAAATGCTATTCAGTAGCTTTACCGCGGCAGTCCCAGAGTGCCAACTTTTTTTTTTTTTCTGCATTGTATGTAGAACCTAATTCTGCATAAGCAGCTCAGTTCTATTAAAATATTCCTGCCTAATTATTTACCAGTGTTAGAATAGCGCGAGTCATAATCTTTGTAGGCACCAGGCAAATGTTTTTTGAATCTTTTGAAAACTGGCGATTAAGTGATTTAAACGACTCTGGCTTTGGAGCACAATAATAACATTCGTTATTATTGTGCCTCAAAGTTAAAAAATAAATAAATACATTACTTAATTAAATTGAAACAAGAACAAAAAAGTTAATGCAGTAGCAGTTTAGCTTTATTTTTGGGAACACATAACCTCAGTACAATAACTCAATATATAATCCCCTAAACAATTGCTTTGTAATGGGAGGATTTCTTACAGCGGTTTAAAATTAAAAGTTTTGAAGAAGGTTTTAATAAAGTGTAAGAACTACTTTATTTTCAAAGTAATTCTTTTATTTCGTTATCAGCGCTTTGTATTTAAAGAGAGATTTTGTCATTACAAAATAAAAAGCATATTTCTAACTCATTTTTTCAATATTTAAGAAAACAAAAGGCAGATTTCGGGTGCAACGAAGAGCAATCATTCATTCATGTGGTTAACTTTGAATGAGATTACCATTTTGTAACAAGCAATATAAAAAAGTTTTTTTAAAGTCAATTCTTACTTAGGTTAGCGTAGAAAAAAAAGCATGTGTTCTACTGAGCGCCACTTCCAACTGCCGATATTGAACCTTCGCCAATATGTAAGAAGCATATATACCAACTGCTATTTTTATATTACTTGATTGCATTTCCATTGCATTTTCATTTAAAGGATTACCTACATTTTGGTATGATATTCGTTGAACAAAAAAAAACAATAATTAATATTCAATACACCGCCAACTCGTTCATTTCTATCCATAAACTGCAGGCTTATTACGCCCTCATCAGCATGGAATACGAAAGTGAACGAGTTGGAGGAAAAAATCCTCTTATAGGGAAGGGAATTAATATTATGTTTATACTTAAAAGTTAACTAATCAATTTAATTATAGAGCAATGCGTTGTCATTGAGTCTGTCGATTCCAAAGATCACATTCCAAATTTCAAAACAATGACGGGAAGTGGGTTAAAATTGCAAGATTTGAACAAGACATACAAATTTAGAGATGGTAAGCTAAAAGTAGAAATGGAAAAAAATAGAAACAAATAAATAATTCATAGCATCATATTAAACAATCTTTGACGCACATAAACATATAATTTCGAAGCAATGAAATTTCATTCTAAAAATTATCTGATGATAAAAATATATTTTTTCAACAGGAGCAAATCATTTTTATATAAACAAGACATAAAAAAATCTTACTTTGCAATGGCCACTACCTTCACATTTCACCCATTCATAACATTTTCAAATCGAGGAAAAGAAAACTCTAATTTCATTCCTCAGTTATAAATGTAATGAAAGAAAATGGGTTTCAAGATCAAATGTCGTCATATGAAGAGGTTAATTATACAATTAGCTTTGAATAACATTTAAAAGCCATCATTCTCATTACGAAATATCTCTTTAGGAATTAAAAGTGAAAGCGACATTTTTCCACTTGGATAACTGTTCAGAAAGTTAACTCGTTGATACGCTTCAATAGTTTCAGAGTTCACGAACAACTGAAAAAAAAAGGAATTAAATTATACCATAGATTTTAATTTAATGCAAAGATATATTTCGTGTTTGGCTTCCGTGGCTCTGAGGATATTTGAGGTCTTGGGTCTGATTCCCTCCGGACCCCTGCACTGTAAAACAATCTCCATATATTATTTCTCTAAGCCGAATCCTATACCCGGTCGAAACTCGCTCATTTCTTTATCGAATTGCAAGAAAATTTATGATTTTGAAGCTTATCCCGCGGGCTATTGACGAAAATTAGACCCACCCTCTAAAAAGTGTCGGTTCGTTTTTTATTCGAACTTCAATTTTTGGGCACAAAATTGACTCTATCTAGCGAAATAATTGTCGTATCGTCTCCATTTTGATTTCATTCGAAAGATTAAAAAAAATGCGTTCTTTAGAACGTTTCTCCGCTAGCGCCGCGTAACGAGAATCTCGAAAATCCACGTTTAAGCGACTTATAAGCGATTGAAGTTTGAAAAAGTTAAAATTTTTGCTCAAATGTTAAAATCGTTGCATTGTTGTTCAAATCAATTTTAAATGCGACATTTCAAGCCAAGGCTTAGCTCGGTAAACCTTAATTGTAACTTTTATTGTTTCAAAATACTATGGTAGTTTTGCGATAACGTTAGTATTTAGTTTAGTAGTAGCCTTGGATATTTGATTTTAATATAGGGTATCACTTTTGTAGTAGTTGTAAAAGTGAACGTGTCTTTGATCTCTTTGAAAAGTTGTCAGAACGACGGCAGTAGATGGCGATGTTGTGCAAATGAAGCCAATAAAAATTGTCGTATTAAATTTTAAGTTTAGAGGGTTTTTTTTTTTTTTTGCGGAATTCCGCACGGGTCACCTAGTGAATGTTGTTTTAAACGTATAATTCAGCTAATTTTACAGGAATTTTACAATAATAAACTGTCAAATTGTTAATTTTACAATAGTAAACTGTAAAAATGCAGTTTTACAGTAATAAACTGTTTAACTGCTAGTTTTGGAGTTTATTACTGTGCATTTTACACTTTTAAACTGGAGCCTCTGCTGCCAGTATTATACTGTTGTTTTCACGGTATAATACAGCTAATTTTTATGGTTCACTTGTAATCAAGGAATGTACTTATATATAAAATAACTTTTAAAATAATAAAAACTGCTCATTTTAGCGTGTGTTACCGATCTGATGACTTAAATTACACACATTTTATAAAATCATTAAAAAAATTTTTACCTATAATTTTGCAGAAATGCAAATTTTTAATTACAATTCGATAAAACATAACACCAACTAATCAGTATCACGTTGTATTTCTGCAGGAAATGACGACGGGAGCCTCAAAATGGATTATGGAAGTAATTGTTACCGCTCTGACGGCGGAACTGAGGGAGACGCTTATTTTGCATCGGCTAGAAAATCAGAAGTCGATTAAAACAAACAAAAAGTAAAATATAAATAGAGGGTTAACAATACAATCGTATTTGTGCAAGCGCGTTTTGTTGGGAAGTTAGAAAGTGCGCATGACCTGTTTACATGCTAAACTTTACTAGTGGGGACACGTTACCAATCTGATTTTTGAACTAGCTGTCGTGACCGTCACGAAATTTTCTTCTATATCTGCCTTATGAATTCCGGTTACAAAATAAAATACGTACTCGCCCGAGTAATTGGAGACAGCTCCAATTTCCCAATTATCGTAATAACCCTGCAAATGCAGAATCAATGAGCGAAATTGGAAATCATTGCAAAAGCCTTGTTTAGATAAATTGCAAACATTTTATTTGTTAGTAAAAAGAAATTGGCAACAGTTAAAAATTTCAAATCATTGAAAGTTTTCAGCTGTTTTGATAATTAAATAGCGTGAAAGCGATTTTTTAATGAATTAATTTTTCGCATTGTTGACTAAGCGCAAAAATCACCCCACCCTCCCCCTGGGGTGATTGGCGCCAAAATTTAATCGATGCTTGCTTCCATATTGGGTTAGTGTTATTCCAAATTTCATTCAAATCGCAGCAATATTTCCCGAGATACAGTAGGTGCAATGACAAAATAAGCACTTTTGATTGCTCCACCTCCCTTTGAGATATTGACACACAAATTGAATCAGCACCTGTACTCAATAGGGTCTACCTATGGACCAATTTTCGTTTGATTCCGCCGGTTACTTCCTGAGATATAGCAGTCACCCCCGCGCAGAACACGTGCGATTGCTCCACCCCCCTTCGAGATATTGACAAACAAATTGAATCAGCACCTGTACTCAGTAGGGTCTACCTATGGACCAATTTTCGTTTGATTCCGCCGGTTACTTCCTGAGATATAGCAATCACCCCCGCGCAGAACACGTGCGATTGCTCCACCCCCCTTGGAGGAATTTGCCAAAAAAAGTCAGGTGCACCAGTTCACATAGTGGTACATATGTGCAAAAATTTTTGTTCGATTTCATTCAGTAGTTTTTGCTCTAGCGCGGCCACAAAAACTGGTCACACACATACAGACTCACACACACACACACACAGACACACAGACAGACAGACATTTTCCAAAGATGGTCGAAATGGACTCAGCGCACCTCAAAACGTGCAAATCCGTCAAAATTCGACATTCGAAAATTTTCACGAAACCAATACTTTCTTCTATATATTAGATATAGAAGAAAGTAAAAATTACAAAATATGTTTTTAAGAAAATTTTTTTCCCTGATATTATTAGATGAAATGAAAGCAAAACCTTTGCTTCATTCGCAGAAAAAATATTTTTTGACAAGTAATTAAAATACTAGTGAAAATTCAGTTGGGACTCACTTGGGAAAGTACTTTCTCTACTAATAATAAAGCTGAAGGTGGTTCTGTCTGTCCTTCTTTCTTTCTGTCTGTCTGTCTGTTACGCGCGTAGCGCCAAAACCGTTCGGTCGATTTTCATGCCACTTGGCACAAAATTAGTTTGTAGCATGTAGTTTTGCACCTCGAAGCGATTTTTCGAAAATTCCATTTCGTTCTTTTTCTATTCGAATTCTTAGCGGAAATTCGATAAAATAGGGAAGAAATATTTCACACACATTTTCAAGTCTTATGTCATTCGAAAGCTTGGAATTTTCTGCACAAAATGAAGTTTTTTCGAAGTTTCTACGATCATCAGGAGAGCTGTAACAATTGTTTTTAGAATCCCGAAATTCAAGGCTTACCTTTAGTAAAGCAAGCCAAACGATTCTAAAATGGTTCAGCTCGATAATAAAATTTGTTTGAAAAGAGAGATGAAAAGAATTATTTTATCAACGGAAATCAACTTTTCATGTTGTTACTATGGTTACGTGTTCATACTTATTTTTGTTTCGTTCTTTTTCCAGGGTTGCCAGACGTAGTATTTTTGATTCTACGGTAGTATTTTTTTGGCCCAAATAAGGAGCGCAGTATTTTTCTGGCAACCCTGTTTCCAATATACTAATGACTTAATTAAAAGATTTGGCGGATTTTTTTTTTTTTTTCATTTTCATAGATTTCGCATTTCAGCAACATTGATTTTGGCAACGTTTGGATACAGTATTTTGTAATTTTTTTTTAGAGGAGGCATAGTATTTTTTGTTCCAATTCTCTGGCAACCCTGTCTTTTTCCCGGTGAAGATGCTTTGGGACCCTGCTTGGCGCGTTTTCAAAAAGTCAACTACGCAAAATAGCTAGGGTTACCACGCTTGGCGCGCCTATCGTTCATTTAGCGAGAAAAGGGTACCTAAAGCACAGATTAACGAAATATCGTATCAATTTCGATATTGCATCGTTTTTTTAAAGTGTTTCGTTTCGGAAAATGTATTGTTTTGTTTTTTAAGCTGGGAAAGAAAACTTTCTTCTTCTTTTAAACTTTGGTAAGATTTCTGTTGGTTTCTGTTATCAACAAAACTGTTCTTATTTTCTCTTTTGGCTTATTTTTGTCCATCTCCCTTGGGGTTGCATTCGAATGTTCTAAGGGGGTGTTTTACCCCATTTATCGGGTAAATCAGTGTTTTCAATGCAAGGTGATATGAATTGGTTAACAAAAGTGATATGAATTGGCGCGACCACTTGGCGATATATCGCCAAGCTTTTGATCGCCAAATATTTGACGCCAAATTGGCGAATTTTTTTTTTTTTTTTTTTTTTGATTTAGGTTCAATTTAGCATTGTTGGCGATATTTTGCGAAAAATCCACTGAATGATGTTAAAAACGACGATCTTTAGGAGATTAATCATTGTAAAATATTTTTTTGCATTGTTTCGTAGCAAACTAGGGCTACAAATGTTTGAATTGTTATCTTGCTCACTCCAAGCACTATTTTAGCACTTAAGGCATCTACTAAGAAATTTACACGTAAAATTAAGTAGTGTGGGGTCCATATCAGATCTTTATATCACTTTGTAGGAATTATAGTTGAATAAAACTAAAATAGAGCATTTTTTCTGATACATCAATTATTTTACAAATGAACTTTTAATTTTATGCCACGGGCAAAGCCGTGCGGGTACCGCTAGTTCTAAATATTAGCTCAACTGGTGTGCCTAAATACTACCAGCAACATTTCCGGAAAAAGCCAAAAAGTTTCCCGCTTTAAGTCAGCAACCTTCCTGAAATCTGGAATCTCTCTGAAGCATTCATATAAATCTTCCCAAAGCAAGTCACGTTTTTGGAAGAAATCAGGAACCTTCTTCAAGACTTAGGGTGAATTCCAGCCGTAACGAAAAGACAGTTTACAAAAATTATATATATATAGATGTGAAGGGAAAAAAAAGATGAAAGTGACCAAAAAGCGATTTCGAGAAAAACGAAGAACAAAGTTTGATTTCTCGTAACTCCCTTGGTAGTTAATAGTTTTAATGCACATTTCGGTAGATTCTCATCTTTTTTCCCCCTTGTTGTTCTACCAGATGAAAATTAATCCTTCATAGCCCCTAAATAGCTCTAATATCTTAAAATTGACGAAAAAGTGACTTTCATCTTTTTTCCCCTTGGCTCTTCATGTATTTATTCCTGTAAGCAAAACAAAATACAAATTTTCCAATAATTTATGAATAGATTTTTATAGACTTCACAATAAGTTGCTAACAAAGCCAAAGATAGAGATTTTTTTCGTTTATTACTTTTTGTTTAGATTTAAGTTTAAGAGACGGTAACTGAAGGACATTTTTTGGACATGATTTTTACATAATCACTTTTTCTCGAAAGTACTGCTAAATTATAAAAAGGAATATTCTAAAAAAGTAGAGCACATACTGGGGTATTTACTCATTACAGTTTGACCTTTATTTTTTTTAAATAACTAGTTTAAACATATAAATTACGTACTTGTTAACGGTAACGGAAGGACAAGAAGTTAAAAATAATGAAACTTGGTAGTTTTCAATTTACAAACATGCATTCAGCTATTAAAGCAGTCTGAAATTAAAATCTGCAATGAATTCTAGTGCTAAAGCCATCTGTTACATTTTCTAAATTCTTTAAATACTCAATAACTTTATTAGAGTCAATAAAATTTTTTTAAATTATTTCTCGTGTACCTTAAAAATCATTCCTGCGACTATGCTTTATCAAACAAGTTGTAGATTTGCATTCCTTCATCTTCTACATGAAGCACCTATTCAACATAGCTCTTTGTTAATTTCATCCTTTTCATTCAACTGACAAAAGTTGCCAAAACTCTTAACGCGTCCTTTTTGGACTCATCATTTGGTGTCCTTCTTTAACCTGTATCTTCATATTTAGTATTATTTATAAAAGTTAGCTAGTTTACTTTGAAGTGAAGTTTCCTTCGCTTTGTTAACCCTTTATGTCCCAAAATACTTTATTAATGATTTTTTATTCATTTTTTTGTTTTTTTTTTTTTTAGTTGAAAATGCATCAAAAAACGTATTTATCAAGTAAAATTGTTTTGAAAATTTTGGGGGTCTAAGACCCTCTACATTTTAGGGCCCCCAAGAAAACTGTTTCCGATTGTAGGTATCATCTGCCGGCCTTTCAGCAAAGTACAATTAGTGGTACTTAAAAGCCTTCAGCATTATAACAGCCATTTAGGATTCATAATATTAAATTAATATAAGAGGGACTGAGTCCCGTCATCGCATCTCACTGTATCCAATAGCATAAAATGTTGCAGGTTTCAAACTGCATATTTGTATCAAGATGAGAATGGATATTACTCCATCGTCTTGAAACTCTGAATATCTTTATCTCTTCATAATACGCCTAATAAACTCACCAGCGCAATCAATAACTCTTGAGATTTGCATATTTTCTTTTTAGAAGATGAAGGCCTTTTAACTGAACCTTTGTATATTTTTTTAATAGCTCTTGATACTCTGAATCCCTCTCCTTCCATTTACGCGCATCAAATTTAGTATGTGGATGTTTAGATACGTCATATCAAAATGATTTTCAACAAGCTTTGCCATTTCTAAGCATAATTTTCATCACATACAATTTTAGAGATAAATCGCGAAACCTTTAATTTATTTTTAAATAAAAACTGTTTTTTTTTTTTTAATGAAAACACATTTTATTTTGTTATGAATAATTTTTATATATGTTTTAAATTTGACTTCTAACTTAAAAAACTATTTTTTTTCCTTCTAGAATTCTAATATTTTAACCAATACCATCTTATAGATAAACTAGCTGATGTACCCGGCGTCGCACGGGTTTAAATGCAACATGCCAAATCCAAGAAAAGCAACTACTTTGATATGCCCCCCCAATCGGAAATTTGGCGACTTTTTTCAATCGCCAAGCAAAATACCTGTTTTTGTTGTTGCCACAAAAAAATGTCGCAAAACTACTTTAAAAAATTCAAAAAATAGTACAAAATATAAGAAAATACTAGGGACGTCATTTCAAGTTTTTCCAAGGGGGGAGGGGGGCAAAGGGTAAAAACACAATACAATTTCACCAGAAAACAACAAAAACCACACACACTTATATGTAAATGCATTGATTTCTCAAAGTCAATGGGGGCAATTGACCCCCCCCCCTGCACCCACTAAATGACGGGCCTGCAAAAAAGCTAAAAGTTGGAAAAACCTAAATTGGCAACACCAAAATAAGAAAAAGCAATCTTTAAAAGTCCGTAGGGAGTGCCAGATTTGGCGCGTTTTTTTTTGGGTGGGGGGTATATCAAAGTTTTACCCAAGAAAATAAATATATGACTTTCAACTAAGCCCAGTAAAATCATATATCTTAAAGCTATTTTTTTGTGATCATGCGGTAGATTAACTGGGTGTGAAGAAGAATGAGAAATCAAACTTAAATGAGTTATTTCTTTTATTCGTGTCATTTTCCAAAAAATCATTTTCTATTTTCTAACTGTTGCCAATATCAATTCTCTTTTTATTTAACCCGGTATCGATTTTTTGTAGTATTTATTGCATAGATGAATATAAAAATCCTAAGAAAGCAATACATTTCATACTTACTCCAGAGAAGCCTTGGTTCAAACTTTTCATCATGATTATTATTCTTATTGCTGTTGCGAGGTAACAAATTTTTGCAAAAATGGGTGGAAAATTTAATCATTTAATGGGGAAATGAGATGAAATTTACTGTTTTCCATAATAACTTTTTAAAACTAAGTTTTTTAGAAATAAATTATAGCTTATCCTGCTCCCTGTTAATGTAGCTATCTACGGTGAAAAACTGGTTAAAATCGGTTCAGTAGTTTAGAAGATTTCCCCGGACATACATATACAAAAGTAGTCATTTATGTATATATTAATAGATGTCCTTCCGTATCATACTTTTTGCCCTCCATTACCATAGTCTCTGTTCTTCCGTACCATAAGAAAAATATAAAATAAATAGCTATAAAATTATAACTGTCTCATTAACCAGGAACATAATTCTGCTCTGTATAACAAAATCATTAGTTTCTGTACCCAATAGATTCTGGGTGAGCTGACTGAGATGTAGTATTTTGGTAACGGAAGGATATCCAAAGTCATCTTTATAATAGACCTTTTTCTTGTTTGAAAAAAATTATATTTTCTACGTTTCCATGGTTACCAAAGCATGGCACAAAATGGAGGCATACAGCGACATTTTTCTTTTTAAATTCGTACATTTCAACTTAATAAATTAGGTTTTTTTGAACAATTACCATTTTTTGCACTAGCAAACCGCAGAAAAGCATGAGGAAACAAAATTTACTCTGAAATAAGATCAACGACTTTTGACAAAACTTTTTTTGCAACAACTGTTGCTGCACTTTTGCCTGTTAACTACCAACTTCTTGTTGATAACGTTTTATCGTCAGTTAGGCTTTTTGATGACAGTAAAAGCACAGATCTAGCAAATGCTTGCCATTCTACATAAAAAATGGGGGGAGGGGGGGGCTTTACCGGTTTACGTAGAATTGTTTGGAGCTTACGCCATATGATAAATCAAGTCAGCTCAAATAGTTTAAAGTTGAAATCTTCATATGTATAAAACAAAAACTCCAAAATATGTGTGTACGGGGTAAAATAAGAAACTACCGAGCCGATTTCGTTCCAATTTTTTCCATTAGGTGCTGGAAAGCTCAGGGCAGGTTGTTAGACTAGGTAGGAAAAAAATCGATGATTCTCGATCTTTGTAGTTTTCGGAATTATGCTTAAGGTTTTGAAGAGGAAAACATTATTCGTTCTTCAATTTTTTTTTTTTACTGCACGAGCGCGGGCCGTGCTGGTACTGCTAGTAAAAAATAAAAATGAAAATAAAGAGATTTATGACAAAGTAAAACGTTTTATTATCCACTTCTAACCACTGATATCGGTTAATACATCGCATTAAAAATGTAGTATTATTTTGTTTCTCCGTTTCCATTCTGCGCTTTCCACGCAAGTTTAACTTTTTTGTTGTTAAATAGATTACCGGATGTGAAAGTTTGAGAGAAAAAACAAAATACCTACTCTGACTTAATAATCATCATCAAAAGAAAAGATGCGGAAATGTTACTAAGAAATACATTATTCAGTTTGACTCTTACTGCGCGTTTCAAAAACGATTCAAGACATTCTTTATGTTTTTTTTTTTTTTTTTTTTGTCTGTTGAATTTCCTCATTCCAAACAAACAAATTCGAAAAAGTAAAAGAAAACCCTTTTTTTCCAATATTTTCTTTCAATAGTTTTCTGTTAGTTTATGAAGGTATCGGTATAGATATCAGCTACAAGAAAAACTACTAGTGGTGAGTAGATGTAGTTCAAATGCAAGAAACAAATTACACTTCAAATCACATGTATTGAAACTCCGGTAACTCGAAACACGGATGTCTCGATAGCCTCGGTAAGTTGAAATTTTTTTTCCAGTGATTGGTCCAGAGTTAATTTTAATGGGTGCAAACCTCCCAGCAAGCAAAATGTCTTGCATCAACCTTGACAGATCTTGACATTGAACTGACAGCGTCAATATTGCACAATTTTGTACTGCATATAGATTGCATACAGATTTAAAAATCAATACTGCTATAACAACACGTGTGTAATATTACATACATCTTAACATATCTACACTGAAACGTGCTGTAAAATCAACATTGCACACATGTTGTCAGCATCAGGATTTTAAAGAATTTGTTGAACTGAGCACTGATTTCACCCTGACATTCGACTGACATAAGGCTGCATACACCTTGACAGTCAACATTGGGGCAAGTCGCTGACAGCTCTTAGAGAGTAACATAACATTATCCAGGCAGCATTTAGGCAAGATTAGATTGGCCGCGCGTTAACCTGTATGCAATCCTGAGCAAGATATTTTGCTTTTGACATCTATTTGCTTTTTTAATCCACTTTTTGATACCGATACTCTTTCACATTGACAATTTCTTGGAATTTTGCGGTTTATGGGTCACTCATTCTATTGCTTTTCGGAAAGAACTCTTCCACAGAGATTTTTCACTTGTACGCACACTGTAAGAAATGAATGTTGTTTTCATAGTTATAATACAGCTAATTGTATAGTTATAAACTGTGCAAATGGCTAATTTTAGAGTAATAAACTGTGTAATTTTACATTTTATTATCTTGCATTTTACCGTTTTATGTAAGAACCTCTGCTGCCAGTATTATACTGTTGTTTTTACAGTAATACATACCCATAATCCTAAATTTTATGAATATATCTCTTTTAGTTTTAAAGTTATTAATACTTGAAAAGTGAAAATATGGCGATTTTTTTATTTAGATTATACACTCACTCATCAAAATGTTTACCTACTTCCAAGTGTCTCAGAATCTTAAAATTTGGCATCAAGGTATATTTCCATACACTAACTATGGGAAAAATCTAAAAAGTCCAAAAACTACATTAAAAAGCAAGAAAAAAAGCATTTTTTTAATGAGTATCTTGGCGCGATTTATAAATGGTTCGTCAAACAAAAGCGCCAAAATGCTTGTAAAACGTTGCCAAAAATAGAATACTTAAGTTTAAAATCAAATGTTTTATTGTAAGCTGTTTCAAGGCTTAGTTTGCCTTGACGGAAGATTAAAATGGTTTATCAAGATGAAATAAATAATTAGAATTCTAGAGATTGACTATGCTACCTTGCGGTGACTTAAGATATTAACCAAGTAGTTAAAATATTCTATCCCTCTTTTTAAAAAAAATATAGGGTAAACACGAAGAAAATTTACTTGTTTTACCTGTTTCTTTCGTCATTGATCATAAATTGCAGCGTCTCCTATTATTTATTTGAGTTACGAGTAAAATCATTAAAATTAAAAATATGTCGAATGTAGCATGGCCTATGTTATATCTGCGTTGTCAATGTAACTGAAATCTCATGTTATGTGTGTATTAATTTGTGTCTAAATGAAAGCATAACCGTTACTTCGGCTTTTCAAAAATGCATGATATCCCAACAAAAACATAAATGTGAAAAAGGAGCCAAGTTCGGTTGAAACAACGTTTGGGCAGTTTGAAGGAGCGGTGCCACCGACAAAAGAGTTGAAATCTAACAGGCTCCAAGTTCTATAGCTGTTCTGTTAACTACAGTCGTGAGAGTTATTGAAATGTTCATTTTAGTTCCTATATAGAACTTGAAGCCTGTTAGATTTCAACTCTTTTGTCGGTGGCGCCGCTCCTTCAAACTGCCCAAACGTTGTTTCAACCGAACTTGGCTCCTTTTTCACATTTATGTTTTTGTTGGGATTAAATCTTCATGAGCGGGAGGGTATTTCTTCCTTTCTTTTTCTTTTTCCTTGCTTATTTTGACAGAAATATTATAACAAGATTTGTAACGAAACTCATTCGCAACCCAATCCACCGTGTGTACGCCAAAACCGACCCTATATTTAAGAAAAAGGCGGAAGAAAAATAAATAACTAGGGCTTGGATGTTTATGCCTGAATTTTTTGAGTTATCTTGAAGGTTATTTCATTTTTACATATTTTTTTGATTTTTTAACTTTACATTCCTATTTTAAAACAAACTTTGGTCACTTTAACTGGCGGTAAAGCACAATTTGGGGTAAACTTACTTAAAATTTAGAAACGATTCTTACTGGTCACAAAACTGGTCTAAGGCAGGAATTCAAGTGAAACACCATTGCAATCGCTTCGAATTGCAATCGCTACTGGAAGTGAATTACATTATCATCAACTTAACTTGGCACTGACGTCACTACGGGTGGAGCCAATAAGAGCTCACAAGCAGCCAGCGATCTCATCTTATTCGCCAAGTAGGCTGTGACGTTTTATCTAGCTCGTTTTTCATAGGCAAACGTCACGCTGACGTCACGATGTTTTTATCAA
Source organism: Uloborus plumipes (assembly GCA_038373865.1). NCBI lineage: Eukaryota > Metazoa > Arthropoda > Arachnida > Araneae > Uloboridae > Uloborus > Uloborus plumipes. The sequence goes on from JAXGGA010005399.1 coordinate 59,071, forward strand.
GAAACGTTCTGATGTAATTCATTTCCAGAAGCGATTGCAATATGCGATCGCCTGTTTCACGTGAATTCCTGCCTTATTTTATAGTGCAAAATTCTTTCAGATAAGTGTACAGCTACATAAAAATACAGCAAAAGTTTCAGTAAAAATTGCAATACGTACAGTATATAATACAATCAAATAATCTTTCCCTAGCAATCGTCGTTTTGGCGAAGAAAGCAATGATTTCACAAGTGTTCCTAAATGTGTACCAGTGGCGTCAAATGTGGCCCAATATGTGTTGTCAAATTTAAACTTAAGAAATAGTCTTTGCAGAACACATGAACACATTCGATACACTTTTAAAACACTACTTTTTTCTTAACTAAATAGGTTCGGAATCGATTTCAGCACGCTTTTATTACAACAGAGCACATTCAAAACATATCATAATACACATTTAAGAAACTCGATATTTTTTTCTGTAGGGAATTGTTCCAAACGCCTTGGCAATGTGTATACTAGTTATTTGCAGTATTACCATTGCTGAGTTCAGTTATTTAATATGACAACAACAAAACAAAAAGTCAAACTCTAATACCCCGTTTGCACTGCGAAATAAGTGCACTCAATCACAAGTGCACTTACGAGTTAAGCGCACTTATTTTGAATGCTGTTTGCACTGGAGAACGCACTTAAAGCTTAACTGTAAACCGCTGCTTCGAGTGGAACGGCAAATTAACTGTAACTGTAATTTCGAAGTTTTAAATGCCTCGGCTGTAGCTCTGATTAACTGTGACTGTGATCTTTTATGCAGTTTACTGTTTTCAAGAGGTAAACGTGCAAACTTTAAACGACAAATTTTGGCGATGATTGGCGGGAAAAAGATCGCTATTGCCCTGTACAAGCTAGCCTCTTCAGCGGATTACTGGACTATAACCCACCTCTTTGGGTGTTCAAAAGTCCACCGTTTGTGAATGTGTTCTGGAATTTTGTGACTTTCTCGTGAAAAATTACCAGCCAGAAGTTATAAAATTTCCATCCACTCAGGAAGAGATGTCCACCGTTGTTAGGCTGTTTGAAAGCGAATGGGGGTTTCCTCGATGCTGTGGAACCGTTGATGGTTCCCACATTGAAATAAAGCAGCAGAGTTTTTCGGGAGGGGGGGGGTGCAGCATGTACCATTACATAGGCACCATTTGTACATGGTGGCGCAAAACTTTGAAGAGTAGTATCCGAATTTGAGTTTGACTGCAGGTTCCGCTTTTGCGCGTAGCACGACAGTATAGTCAAGAGAAGGAAAACTAAACAGAGGGGAATTTGCGGATATAGCCTCTTCTAAAATTCGGAAAACAATTCTGTTTTCAACACAATTGGCATAAAAGCTGAAAAAGTTTGAAATTGTTACATGAATGACAATTAATAAAGTTCTCTTATAGGAGACATTAGTTTTGAAATGATATAAAATTTGACTTTTTATGAGTTTGTTTACTTTTTTTCCAAGCAATGAAGTCACTGATTACAGTTATTTCTTTTATGCATATTAAAAAATCTTTTAAACAAAATAACAAATCAGATAACACATGAAATTTAGTACTATTTATTTAGTAATGATTTTAAAACATTTTTTTTGTTCCTTCATAATCACAATGAAATTTGCATCATTTTCTAATGATTGTCTCATTAGCGAACAAATTTCTTTCGAGTTTTCATCATATGCTTTCTACATTTCATTAAACTTCTGCAAGAGCTCCCCCAAAAATATTTTTTTTTTCGTTCCTGCGGTCTTTTTCTTCGGCCTCTGAAAAGAATAAACAAAACAAATCATGAAAATTACAGAGTCTGTAAATAAAAGTAGAACAAGAAATTGTAATGAAATTCACCCGTTTTAAGGTTACCAAATGTACTCATATTTTTTATTTTGTGTACCTAAAGCACACTACGAAAATTGCAGGTGATTAGGGCTCAAGCTACTGAAAACTCTCATCATCTGTGTATCATGCATCACAACAACACGGTTCACCCTCTGATGAAAAATGTACATACAACTTGAACAGCATCTAGTTCACCAGCACCTTTTTTTTTTTTTTTTGTACACTTCAACTTTCAAAATTATGTAGTTTGATTATTTCTGTATGTTTATTTTTCATCATTTTCTTTGTTTTTCAAAAAACTATTTCTAAAGATTCATTTAAGTTCCGAAAATTTATAGCTCATAAAATTATACCATTCCCAAGACACACAAATTTAATTAGTGGCAGGTGATCATTTAATACCCACTTAATCCAGGACATTTAATTATATTTATATAACTTCAAAGAAATACTCTAAAGGTACGGTATGGTAAAAAGTAGAGATACACCGAATATTCAGTACACTGCTTTTTCAGCAGATAAACCGAATAATCAGTTTGTGCAAATGTTTTAAAACGGTAGCTTGCAAAATCGGAGGAAAATGGGGTTTATGGTACCTCGAATTATTGAAAACTTGAATCATCGGTGAAATTCTTTTAGCAACAGAAACTTAACACTTTTTTGGCGACAAAAGGATGTAAAACAAGGTTAATTTCAAGTTATTTTTCACATTATTTCCAAAGCCTAATAAAGCAGTTATTAAAAAAAATTGGTGTAAACGCCACACTACTTCCTTTTACGTTTAAATTCCATAACAGATGCCTTAAGTGTTAAAATAGTGCCTTAAAGTAAACAAGATATCAATTCCAACATTTACACCCCCAGTTTGTCACGAATCAATGCAAAATAATGTTTTACAATGATTCATTTTCTAAATATCGTCGATATTAAAATGATTCAGTTAATTTTTCGCAAAATATCGCCAATAGCGCCAAATTGAATTTTTTTCATTCAACATCGGTAATTGTAAACAATCAAAATCCTTGACGCTCATGAATGAATTTTGGAAATAATCACTAATTTCAGAACATTTAATTACATGGAAAAAAGTTACACAGGTGTATGCATTAGATAAAAGAAAAATATGAAAAATACTACTAACCTGTAACGCCGGGTGAGATTTTGGATTTTTCCGGAGATTTCTGCAGAAGCTCTATTGAATCCATAATTCTTCAGACTCTCCTCCATGCCTTCATAAACCAATCTATTGCGCTTATTTTGTTTTGTAATTTATCAATGCACTAATTGTGTAAGTTCAACAGGGCAAACGTTTCATCATCTGCCCAGTTGTTTACGTTTCAAAGCGGCAGCCATCTTTGAGTGAGAAATCGTAAAATGTCGCTCAACTTGAGCGACCTTAAGATGCGCTAAGTGAATGCGCAGTGGGTTGGAAGAAACTTAAGCGGCTTAATTTCAGCAGTGCAAACGGGCCATTAGTCTTCACAATTAAGCTCTTAACAGGACATGTAACTTTTTCCTGATTATGTTTTAAATTTATTATCTAGTATGGATCTTTAGTACATGAATTATAACTAGACATTAACCTAAAATATTTTATGTGTGTCTGAAGTACCTTTCTAATATCATTCACATAATACTTAATGAATATTCTTACCCCGAGGACGCACTTGCTTCAGCTCACCTTACGTTCTTTGAATGTGCAAATTTTTATGAAATGGGCATGACATGATAAGTTAGTGCCATGCTGTAAGTCATTCCGAATGGCCAAAGCGCGGCATACGTGTAATGGCTGCTTATTAGAATAAAATGACGGAAAAGTATTTTTAAATCAAATGGCGCTGTTCCGTAGCAAACCTTTTAACTTATTTTATCACTCTATTCAGTATCAAAAAAAGAATAATATTCAAACACTTCGCATGAATCTATATATATAAAAATGAATGTTGGTAAATGTGTATATGTGTATATGTGTATATGTGTGTGTTCCCTAAGATCTCAGAAACTACTCGGGAGATTTGCCTGAAATTTTCACCGTTTGTTCCTTTTGGTACTGGGAAGGTTTAGAGACCAGTTTCAACAAAATCCGATGAGTAGTTATTTTATTATCTCAATTTTAGACCTGATTCTGTCTCTGTAATTTCAATTTAAAACGCCATTTTCGAAGGCTTTCATCAATCCAATCGAGTATTTAGTGTATCAACTCAACTCTCTGGCAGATAGTTGGAATTGCTTGCTACCGTAAATTTGGCGATCTTTTGAATCGCGCCAAGAGCCCTCAATAATGGAAGTTTTCCCAATAACTATCTCAAGTATAAAAAATAAAAAAGGTATTTGATTAACAGATTAATCTTTTTTAAAAGCAAATGAGATTCAGTTTCATGTTTCGGAACTCCTTTAGATTTGTAGAGGCTTAGATGTCATGCATTATTTTCCACGTGAACACTATTTTGTTCTTTATCTATTGCTGTTTTCAATCAGAGTATGTTACTATATTTTCTCGCCAAACGTCCAATCAATAGTTCGTTTTCATGTACATACTATTTGCTATGATATACTGCAATGTTGGAAATTATTTTAACGCCTTACAGAATGATGTACATTTAGCGCCAAATATAATATTCAAATTGATTTCAGATTGCCAAAAAAGTAATCAGCTTCATAGAGAATACCTCAACATTTGGCGACAATTTCTTTTTCACAAAAGTGAAAGTGAGATTACGTAAGTTTCTTTATTTATGGAAGGGATAGGGGTTCAGAATTACCCCAGGTATCCCAAATTAGCTACCAAATTGGCGACTTTTTAAATAGCGTCAAGAACCTTCAATAATTGAAATTTTCCAAGGCACGTTGCTACGCAACTATTTTTGTTTTCGAGAGTAGAAAAAATTATTTGCGTATGATAAATACCTGATTAAATATGTTTCCTTCTCAGAGAAACATATTATTGCATGACAGTACTCAAATGCTACCATATTTTTTAAGGTGTTTGCTTTTTCATGTCTCTGTAAGCAACAAAATTGTTCCTTTGTTCTCTTTTGGCTTATTTTTATAGCATACTTTTAAAAAACTACAGTTGAATTATAACTAAAATTGAGTATTCTTTCTGCGATATCAATTCATTACCAAATGACCTTTTACTTTTATACCACAGGCAAAGCCGTGCGGGTACCGCTAGTAATGTATAAAGTTTTAACGCTTTTTTTTTTCCTAAATGCTTGGATGTATTTTGATTTCAGCTTGTGAACATAATGCATGTTTTCTCTCTTTTTTCAACTCAAGAGGACAGAACTTCGATATGGAAAATTTTACTTGTCTACCTGACAATTTCACTTACACCCTACCAGAAACGTATGAAAGAAAATTTGCAATGAGAATTCTGGGTTCATCTTTTGCAGTTTTGATGGGGATCACAAGTTTTCTGGGAAACCTCCTCGTCGTCCTAATATCTACTTGGGAAGAAACATTACGGAATCAAGCCAGCAATCTTCTCCTGGTGTGCCTAGCGATGACAGATGCAGTGATAGGACTGTTTGTCATCATCCCTTCCGCTGTTTCCGTAGCCTACGACTACTGGCCCTTCGGCGACACGCTGTGCAGGTTCCACAACGGGCTGTATTACGCATGTACTTGCTCTTCCTCGTTCAATATCTTACTTATCAGCATTGACAGAGCTATTGCTGTGATGAAGCCACTGCAATATCCTAACATAATGAACACTAAAAAGATTTTTTCGCTGTGTCTACTGCTGTGGTGCCTTGGAGCTTCTCTACTGGTAATTCCCTTAATTTTTGATTGGTCTCGCTATAGATATCCAGAAGCATCTTGCGCTTATGATTTGGCAAATCTTGAGGCACGACTTACAATTTTGCCAGCACTCTTCACCTGCTTCTATCTTCCTGCTGTCAGTGTCGGCACCTGCAACTCGCTGATCGTTTTTGCGGCTCTAAAGCAAAGTAAGCGAATGATGTTCGTCAGGAGGGGACAATCCATGGCTCATCAGAAAAATTCTAGTGGCTCAAATGCTAACAAAACAATCTTAAGTATCATTGCCATTGCTGTTGCGTATTTCACTTAGCAACTACCGCTTTTATTTTCAATCACCACATATGCTTTGATCAGTTTTGAAATTTCTTGGAGACTTTTTTACTTTTTTTCACTTATATTTTACCTATCATCAGTTGTAAATACTTTTATTTACGGATTTCTCAGAAAAGATTACAGAAATGCGTATAAAAAGATTCCAAGGATAATAACCCAAAAGTTTTTTGGACAGCACTAAAGCTTTGAAATGCCTGAGCTTTCGCACATCACATAATACGAAGCTTTTTTTTTTTGTGTGTGTGCATAAAACATATTGAAACGTATTAAAGTTTTGTTGGATGATCGTTTATATTATATTACACAAGCTACGATGCAAGAAAATTGTAGTTGAACACTTGCATCAGTTTTTAATGACCAAAAAGCTCATTAAAGTACCTGCGTCTAGGTCTTACAACAAAAATGTCTGCCATTCTGTCTTTAATTTATTTCTGAAGTATAAAGCGCGTGTATGATAAAACAAAGGGAAACAATGTATCGCAGGTATCGTTTATTGATACATTAGATAATAAAAATTATCTATCCTATTTTGCAGTGGCTTTGCGTTCTTCTTATTCGTTTGTTATTTTGTAATTCATATTTTTCACATGTAGCATGTACTACTTTGAGTTGCTGTGGTTCACCGAATCAAATATACCATATTTAAACAGCGGAATTTAAAAAAAAAAATCAATCGCTACAAGAGGGTTATTGGCAAAATTTGACAGTTGAATTCTTGACGTTTACCGGAAAATTGTGTTTTTTGTCTCGTCTGACGAGCCCGCGCTTCTTATGAGGAGACAGAGGGAAAAATAGAGTCCCCGTAAGCGAACACACAAGCTACTCTCTGGTGTGCAATGAAGAACACAAAGTCGTAAAAACTGCAAATAATGTTTACAAATGCTCTAATCTTGAGGTGCACGTCTTTTTAAAACTGTTCGAAGCATTCTTTGTGCTGCAATTCCCGCATTGTGTTCTGTACTGCATGAGAGAAAACAGCTTGTGCTTTTTCTTATCGGGACCTCATTTTTCCATTTGTCCCCTTATAAAAGTCGCAGGTGTAACAGCCAAGCCAAAAGAGAATTTGTCGGCAAGCTTTGAGAATTCAGTTGCCAAATTTTCCCAATATCACCCTTCACTATTAAAACTACAGGTTGCACCAAGCGAATTTAGGGGTGAAATGTTGTAGCACAAGTGTGTCCCCCCCCCCCTTGAAGGGTTGACTTCTTTATGGTACTCTTGAAAGTGCCATTCAGCTCCCTATGGCAACTTTGGGGTGCCATAAGGTACCAATGGGATGCCACATGGAGCCGAATGGCGCCTTCAAGGGTACCATAGTGGCACCCTTCAGGTTTTCGCCACTTGTGCTACAGCATTTCACCCTTAAATGTGCCTAGTGCCAACCTGTAGTTTTAACAGTGTTGAGTGCTTAAATTTTACTTTGTATTTTTTAAATCGAATGTTTAAATGAATTCGGGCAGCTTATATTTTCATCGCTTGAAATGCGACTTTGAAACTTAGTTTATTGCTTCAATTAATGAGTTTATGTATAAATATATACCACTTTAGAAGTTTCGCCTCATTTGCATGGCGAATTGATTCAAAGCAGAAATGAGAAAGCTCCTGACAGAAGGAGGCCCTCCAATGGAGATTTGTCAGATTTTGCCTTCACAGATAGCAGCACCACCACCATCACTATATAGGCATATGTCTGGAGAGGAAACGGGAAATCTCTTGGAACTCTGCACTAGGATATTGCGAAAGAAACAACATTATCATTTTCGAGTAGCTATAGCATTTAAAAAGAATGCAATTTGTGAAGACTTAAAGTAGCAAAAAGAAAGAAATATTGAAATAGGAAAATATCTTCCGAAAGCACCGAAAATTCAAAAAATCTAGAAATATACCGTTTCTGTGTGATTTTATGAAAATGATGTGCTTCCGTTTTTTTTTTTTTTTTTTTTTGTTTTTTTTTTTTTTTTCTTTTTTTTTTTTTTTTTTTTTTTTTTTTTTTTGTATTAAAATTTAATAATATCCTTCGATCACGCAAACAGCCTGGGTATTCGGAAAAATGGAGAATTTCTTCGATTCTTTCATCGATTTCCCAAGAGCTTTGCTTTAATCTCCATATATTATTTCTCTAAGCCGAATCCTATACCCGGTCGAAACTGGCTCATTTCTTTATCGAATTGCATGAAAATTTATGATTTTGAAGCTTATCCCGCGGCCTATTGACGAAAATTAGACCCACCCTCTAAAAAGTGTCAGTTCGTTTTTTATTCGAACTTCAATTTTTGGGCACAAAATTGACTCTATCTAGCGAAATAATTGTCGTATCGTCTCCATTTTGATTTCATTCGAAAGATTAAAAAAAAACGCGTTCTTTAGAACGTTTCTCCGCTAGCGCCGCTTAACGAGAATCTCGAAAATCCACGTTTAAGCGACTTATAAGCGATTGAAGTTTGAAAAAGTTAAATTTTTTGCTCAACTGTTAAAATCGTTATACCATTGTTGTTCAAATCAATTTTAAATGCGACATTTCAAGCCAAGGCTTAGCTCGGTAAACCTTAATTGTAACTTTTATTGTTTCAAAATACTATGGTAGTTTTGCGATAACGTTAGTATTTAGTTTAGTAGTTGCCTTTGGTATTTGATTTTAATATAGGGTATCACCTTTGTAGTAGTTGTAAAAGTGAACGTGTCTTTGATCTCTTTGAAAAGTTGTCAGAACGACGGCAGTTGATGGCGATGTCGTGCAAACGTACAAGATTTTACAATTTTTTTTTTTTTTTTTTTTTTTTTTTTGCGGAATTCCGCACGGGTCACCTAGTGGTTTTATAGTTCTGTAACACAAAAAAGTTGCAACAGATACTACAATGTAAGAAAAGTAATTGAGTTTTCTATTTAAAAATAACCAGTAGATTTCCAATATTGAATAACATTAAAAAAAATGCAAGTGTTTTTACATTATCCTTAAATTTTAAAACATGTGTATTAACTTTTAGGATCCGCGAAGATGTTCGCATAACAATAGTTCTGGACCAAGGGCGGATCTAGAAATGTTTATCGCCCCTCCCTTGTATTTGCCCCTGTTCTGAACAGACCCTCATTAACGCTTGAACAACTGAACTCGAAGTCCCTGACATAGGAAGGGCCCTTAAATTAGATTTGTTTTTTCTAAAATATTAATCAAATTTGTTTTCAAAAGCTCTTATTTTACATGCTTGATGATTTTGAAACGATGTTTCGGGAGTGGAACGTAAAGAAAAATGACAATTTTCTTAATATTTTTGTTTGAATTTTTTGTCTTGTTTTGTTAATACATTTTTTGTTGCTTGTATATGACATGAATATGGTTTACTTTATTTTTGAGCTTTCTGTGGCATTACGATCAATTTTACTTTATTATTATTTATTATTTTATTTGTTTTATGGTGCTGGAAATTTTTTGTCATGCTGAAAATACTGGAATTATATGATACATCAGATTACTAGACATTTTGTTATTATTCGAACTTAAGCACTGAAATGTAAGAATGAAGGCTTTCACGGCCGGAGTAAATACTAGTTACGGATTCCGGGCTGTTGTGCCGTGGTCTGAATGGCTTTAATCCATACGTTTCGATCGCAACTGCGGCGGTCATCTTCAGTGGGTGTCGTTGATTAATTTGGCGACTGATGCGAAATTTTGAACTGCTGAATTTAAAATCTTGCAGCAGTTCGAAATTACCAGAAATTGCAGCAGTTCGAACGTATGGATTTAAGCCATTCAGACCACGGCACAACAGCCCGGAATCCGTAACTAGTATTAAGCATTGAAACTTCTTAAAATATCACTATAGCGCATTGTGGTAATCATGGTTTAGTGTACAGAAAGAGGAGAATTGATGAGGGCCCACCTGATCTGTAGTCAGGCCCGTCATTTAGGGGGCAGAGGGTGGGGGGCAATCCCCCCCTGACTTTGAGAAATGAATATATTTACATATAAATAGGCGTGATTTTTGTTGATTTCTGGTGAAATTGTATTGTGTTTTTACCCTTTGCCCCTCCCTCCCATGGAAAAACTTGAAATGACGTCCCTGGCTGTAGGCCTAGGGCTTCTCCGTGGCGCAGAGCAGATAAACTGCAACAAATGAACTGTTGTTCTTACAGTATAATATTGGCAGCCGAGGTTCCAATTTAAAACTGTAAAACACAGTAATAAAGTGTAAAACTGGAAATTTTCTAGTTTCGAACTGTAAAATTAGCGATTTTACAGTTTATTGTACAGTTATATACAACACCGTTTACAGTTTATTGTAGTACAAAATTTACAGTAAAATTTAGCTGTATTATACTGTAGAAACAACAGTATAATTTTGGCAACAGAGGCTCCAGTTTAAAATTGTAAAATGCACGGTAATAAGCTGTTAAACTGGTAATTGTACAGTTTATTACTGTAAATTTAGCAATTTTTACAGTTTGGTACTGTAAAATTAGCTGTTTTATACAGTAAAAACAACATTCATTTTTTCCAGTGTAGTTAATGCCTAATAAAGCTTTTATTTTGGTATCAGTAAACGTATGAATTGTCAAATATCGAAAATAATTTTGAATGCATGAAAAGTAAAGGTGGAATTTGAGAAAATGCATATGAATAAAAAAACAAAGATTGAATATAAAATCAAGCCTGTTGTAAAAGTTATCATGCTCTTAAAACAGCCATATGTTTGGATGTTTCCTTCTTGGTTTAAGGTTTTTTGTAACATCTTCTGGAAGGAATCCTTCCACTCTGTCGTCTGGAAAAGTGGTTGGAAAAACTACATGTTTTTTTTAGTAGTGAACTACAACTACAACTACTTTCTTATAAATGTAGTTAACTACAGCTACAACTACTTTTTTTATATGTACCGAGCTATACTACTTTTGAAATATAGTTGCTACTTCGCTACTTATTAAAATATAAATAAATAAAAAGAATACACCGTTTGAGGATAGATCGAAAAAATTCGAAAAGTGGTTTAGATTAAAAATTTACCTCATTCGAATATGGAATAGAAATAGGAATTGTCTTTGAATTTATTTGTTACTTTTCCTTTTTGTTCCTGTTTTTGCTAAAATTTGTCCTTTTTAGATTTTTTTACAATTTTTACGAATATTCGCCACAAGAACCACCTTGTTTTTTTTCCTTTTTTAAAATTTTTTTTCATTTATTATTTTTTTTTTTTTTAATTTAAAAGTAGTTTTCAGAAATCGCTACAAACTACTATTTTTTTGCATCGCGCTACTCACTACTCTATTTTTTTCAAAAAGTAGTGCGCTACACTACAAACTACTAAAAAATGTAGCTGCTGCAGCAGTTTCGCTACTTGTAGCGCGCTACTTCCGACCACTGGTCTGGAACGCAAAACGGGGATGATGCATGAGATAGAAAATGGAAGATAAAGCAGGTGTGTGTAGAGCTTTGATTTTGAAACCTTTAGATTGTTTGGCATTTTAAAGTTGAAAAAGTTGAATTCATTCGAAAGGAATATTTTTTTAATTAAAATTGCTTTTTTTTTTCATATTTACCTCGATGCTATGTTTTTATTAAAAACTGAAAACGTGAATATAAACTTTATTAAATTTTTCAGACTTGTCTCGATTTTCAATGCGTTTAACACGCTTGTAGAGCAGAAAGCATTAAGAAATAAATAAACAAATAAATAAAATAGTGACACGCACCCTTGTGTATGTGTCAATGTGTGAAGTTTTCGGAGTTTTCTCTGACTCGAGCAACTCAAATAATTGCAAACACAGTATGAAGATCACTGCCCCGTGGTAATCACAGTTTGTATTAAATGGCCAAACATTCCCCTTGACGGGAAAATAATAAAAATTCTTTCTTTTTTTCAAACATATTCTTCGAATGCCGCTACTGGAAGGGAAGGATTCTTCGCCTGTGGCTCTTCCGCAAGATCATGCTTCGATGCATTTTGTCCTCCTACTATCGCAGTCTTACTTTCCATTAGTGCCCTAGCGAAAACGTTAATCCGTCTTGCAATATCGATTTCACTCAAAGTTATAATTTCCCTTTTGCTCAAGTAATTTCTGAAGATAAACTCTCTTTTATGTATTTTTTTTAAAAAATTTTCTCATCTTATGAATGAATAGCAGCTTTGAAAACTGTGCTTTTACTAATTGAGACTTCCTGATTTCAAGCTTACTTTCTTTAATTACTCTTGCAGTGCGGTGAAAGTTCAACACATTAACTAAAATGCTACAAGCGTCTTCTTTTTCTGCCTACGGTGAGCCAATTCCTCTGAGGCCCTGCTGTGGTCTTCGGCCTCCACTTCTTGTGTTGGTGGCGTCTATGTCCTACACATACATATATACACCTACTGTAATTCGGCATTGCGTAAAACATAACTTGAATTGGAAATGTCAAAATTCAAAATTTTTTTGTAGTTATTTTATTCTTGTTTTAAAGATAATTTATTTTCTCCTTCTCCATGCATCTTAAATTTTGACTTTGTCAAATTGAAAAGAACTATTTGAACTACAGCTATTATCAATACAATCTTTTTAACTTGAAAGAAGACTTGTATTAAGACAGAGTTTTCCAAAGTGTGGCGAGGGAGGGGAGGGCAAGCTCATGCAAGGGGGTCCGCGGCGCTACTCTGCTAAAAAAAGGGGGGGGGGATTAAAGGACGAGTAGCAATATTTTTATTTTCAACGAGTAGACATTTATAAGAAATAAACAAGTTTTGTTTATTCAGGGAGTAATAACCTCAGAACCCATGCTTTTTTTCATATTTAACACCTAATTTAGTTTCTGATATATTTTTACTCCTGTATCTCAAAATAATAAATTTCAGTGGTTAAAACTCGTCAAGAGCTATAAAAATATACAAAACAATTTTTAAACAAAAGAAAAAAAATCCTGAAAACATATTAGAAAAAAAGTTAAATGTATCACATTAAGGTTTTTTGCGAGGGGGGGGGGCGGCGCAAAATTAGTAATTTTCAGGAGGTGGTTCGTGGAGATCTGGATTGGGAACCTCTGCATTAAGCCTTTGTGGATTGAAAACATATTTCGAAAGTCGCTTTGTAAATTTGGGAGCAACAGCAGCATCTGTGTTTTGTATTTGTTGCTTTTTTGAAATTTGTAGTTCCCGTTTTTTTAGAAATCGTGTAAAGGTAAATTTCATCAAAAACAAAGTTCTGTTGAACATTTCGCTCCCTAAAAAATTTGCTTTTTATACTATCGAAACTTTAAAAGCGTCCTAAGTCCAGAAACGCTAAGCTTTTCCAACTTTCTTTTGAGCCTTCCTCTGAAAAATGCTTTCTCACTCTGCATTTTCAGTGCAAAATTTCTTACAGTACAACGGGAAAACTACTTTAGCAACTACAGGAGTTAAATTTAACTCGCGTACTTTTTCAACAAATTCTTCTTTAAAGCAAATTAGCAAAAAAAAAATTGTCGTGATGTGGCTGCTACGTATTTAAAAAACACTTAAATCGTTTTGTAGTGGCGCCCTCTATTCGTTATCAATAAAACTTTTTTCCTTTCACTACTGAGGACTCGATTGTATCAACAGTAAAAATTTAAAATATTTTCATGAAAAGCTACTTAAAATCCATAATTAAAAAGAGCAATAAAATAATCCTTTAAAATTTACAAGCAACACATTACCAACTTTTTCACAGTCAAAGAACGTAGTAATAAAAAGATGATAATTTACGTAATCTGTATATTACGTATCCATTGGCAGAAATATTCAAGTATTAATACGAGGATTTTTTTAGAAAGAATACTTTCAAGAAAAGTTTTTATGAACAGAAGTGGAACAAGTTGCTCAGTAAAGTGTTTCAGCATTGATATATTTTTTTATTTAATATTACTTTTTTCTTTAAACTTTCCTTAACAATACATAATCAAGTTCGTGTCTTAATTAACATAAAAATTAATCTTTAACATAACATTTGAAAAAAGTTTCCAAGTTTTTTAATGTTAGCCTAAACAGGTTTTTTTTTTTTTTTTTTTCAACAAAATACCTAAACGTTTGAAGCAGTCAATGGTCTACTATTGTATAAGTATACTCCTTAAGTTTCACATCTTCCCACTAGATGGCGGAGCTGCTTTTTGAGGGAATATAGTAATTTACCTTTTTGCGGGAGCACTGGGGGGGGGGGGGGGTGAGAGATGGCAAAGCAATGAACTAATTTTGTAAATTACATAAATTCTTATTTTGCTATGTCTATGACTTCTTTTTGCAATTCTTGCACGGCACAAAACAATTTCTCCCACGGTCTGTCTGCATACCTTCATAGTAATTCTATGTTTTTGTGAGACAAGCGTCTCTTTTGAATTAAATGAGAATACTTAACTTCGCAAAGTTTGACTCATTCTCACACTAAATTTCCCATACCTTTCAATACGAAAGAGATTTTCTTTAAAAAATGAAAGCATGTTAATGGGTTGCTGAAAAATAATGAATTGTTAAAGGTAATTTGTGTTTCGTTGGACTTGTAACTGGATGGTTGTGGGTTCGATGCTAACCTGTCGAAGATCCTCTGAATAGCGATTGCTGCACGTTAAAATTTTTCGAAGCATTCCAAGTTCCCGTTCCAATTCATCTCTGGCGGCATTGATGGATCAGGGTTTCTTCTGCTCCTGGTCTGGGAAAAAGAATCAAAGTTGTCTTCAGGGCCCCTTTCAAAAAGTACTTGCATAGTGCTGCTCTTTTGTGTTGACCTTTAACATTAACAATGCTTATCTCTTTTTCGGATAGTAGGGAAGGGTAATGGCTGTGGATTTGAGTTGGGGTACTTTCGTAGTGTTTCAAGAATAGTCCTACATATTACCCGAAAAAGATGTAAACATTGGAAATGTCGGAGCTCAACACACTAGAGTAGCGCTATAGAGGGTTGAGGGGACCTCATATGTTATAAGCAGAGCCGGAACCAGGTATTTGTTTCGAAGAAGGCTTTACCAAACACATTTCTCGTGAAATCAAATTTGATTTCATTCATATCTACTTTTCGCTGCTTTCACGCCATGAACGTAAGCAAATGTAAAAGATGACACGTCTATCAAATAAGAAAAAAATCTGATGTGTCTACATAACTTTACCCTCCCCCTATGACTTAGAACTCAAAAGAATAAATGCTTGTACTCATGTATGTTCATTCGAAGTAGTACGTGTTAACTTCATATGTTTTTGTCCCCAATGTAATACGATAAATTTTAGAGTTTGGCACTTCCAAATTTAAATAATTTTGACATTTTTCTTGGAGTCAAGTACTTTACACACTCCAGGGTCCCCCGTACCTACCGCAACTCGTGGTTTAACCTGGATAGGGCCCTGAAAAGCGCTCTGTTCTTTTTTGAACCAGAACCAAGGGTCGAGCAAACCCTTGGCCCGGCACCCCTAGAGGTATTGTTTCACTTGGAGGACTTCTACCACGACATATTAAACGTCCCCCAGCCACCATCAATCAAGACGGTGGTTCTTTGATCGGCTGGGACCGAACCCGGGTCCCTCCGGTCACCGTCCTGTGGTGCATCACAGTTTATTGGGAATAAAACTGTACCTCGTGAATAGAACGATGCTACTGAGAACGAGTATTGCATCTAAAATAATACGATTCCTTTTCCCAAATATTTTCAAACATAACTGAAAGAAGCATATTATCATTTTCATTTCATTTTAGTACAGGTTCCGATTCCATGGATCTTTGCAATGGCGCATCCGAAATCGCTTCCTGGAAGGAGCTAAGTGGCCCCCTCATTCAGAAAATTTTCGAACTTGAAGTCCTAGAGATTAAAAAAAAAACTAGTTACTGAAGTTATTTTGGGTGAAATTAAGTTGGGGTTGGGAGGCTATTTCTCGGCAAGGACCAAAAGTCAAGTTCAAAAAGCGCAATTATAAGTAGTTTGGTTTCATCGAGAGGGGTTACCTTCAAGCTTCTGGGAGGGGCTTAAGTAAGCCCCTTAGATCCCTCGTGGATGCGCAACTGGATCTTCGAAACATTTTTAAGCTTCCATTGACTTTCGCAGCCGCATCCATTTCCCTCATCTTGCGATTTGCTGAACAGAAATAGCCAGAGCTCCTGAAACATTTTTTTTGCCTTTTCTATGCCAGGGCCTGATTACCGAATAGGTCAACTAGGCCACGGCCTAGGTCCTCCATAACTTAGGGGCCCCCAAATGGCTAAAATTGTTGTAGTCAATGCATAAATTTGTTGTATCCTATGTCTGTAATGGAGCCTCAGTGCAGGGGGCCCCCAAAAATATATTTGGCCTAGGGCCCCTTGATATCTTAATCGGGCCCTGTTCTATGCCCTATCTTCTGTCCGCAAAAGTTATGTACCTCCCTTTATTACTCGTATAAAAGGAAGAAAACCTTGGTAAGTAATTTAAGAGCAGACATTATAGTTTTAAACCTCAGATTGAAAAGACAGTTTCATTTGCTGATAAATCAGCAAATTTTTAGAACTTCACTAACCCCTTCCCGCCAAGGGCGTATATAAGGAGTGGGCCCAGGGGGCCCGGGCCCCACCCAAAATCAAAGAAAATCGTCCCGAAATTATTTGAAAATGTGTTTTCAAAAAAGAAAGGTGCTGAATTAATCCCCCTTTTTCTAAACATCAGGAAAGATAATTTAAAATTGCAGTTACAAGCCTCAACGCTGAAAAATTTTCAGAAGAGCCCTCAATCCCCTTTCTATCACTTAAATTTCTAAATTTTCTGAGAGAAAGCACCCTACCACCTCGTTTTCTTTCAACGAAATATGACACAAAATTGCGCATTTAAAACTTCAATGTCACAAAAGTTGTGGTGGCAGCTTCTGAATCCATACTTTTTTCCTAACTTCATTAAAGATAGCCTAAAATTGGGTTTTCAAGACATCAATTTCAAAACATTTCCAGTAGCGGGTTCCCGAATGATCACCCTTTCCCTAACGAAATAATCTTGGCTATGCTTGGTTACATCGAGCCCTCAAAATTTAAACAAATAGGGTGGTTATAAATTAACGTGAGGTGTTTGGAGCCCTCCAGCGAGCAAAGTACTGGGCGAAATATTGTCAAATTTCATGGGCGCACATATTAGACCATAGGATTTTGATTTTTGAAATAAAAAAAAAAGTTTAAAAAATCGTCACCAGTTGGAACATTTGGCGCTGTAACAGTGTATTACAATGAATATCGCGAATTAAATTTGAAAAAAGGCTGTATAAAACAATTTCGCAAAGAAAAAATGATTGTTATTTGCAAATGAGGTTTAATATGATCGCCGTAGAATTTCCGGTATTTCCCCCAAAGTCGCCCGATCTCAATCCATGTGATTTTTGGTTATGCGGATAGCTGAAAAGTGTTATGTATCAAAGACATGTTTCTGGTTTAGCAATTTTAAAAGATATGTTAACTTTAAAAGTCAGAGAAATCAATTCTGATGTGTTACGAGCTGCAGTAGAAAATGTTGTGCATCGTATCCCGTTCTCGTAACTTCGCAATGGCGATCATATTGAACTACATTTGTGATTCAAAAAAGCCATTTTTACAAATAAAATGGATGCATATTTCGTCAGTCGTACTTCATTCTTCGACAATCAGAGTAATACACTTTTTCAGCGCTGAAATTTCCCCTGCTGGCGATTTTTTAAACTATTTTTTTTTATTGCAGAAATCGAAATCCCATGGTCTAATATATGTGCCCATGAAATTTGGCAATGTTTCCCCGAATACTTCACGCGCTAGAGGGCTCCAAACATCCACGTTAATTTATAACCACCCTGTATACTGTCTAAAATTTTTTCGTGTGACCTCCGAAGCATCGGCGCACGCGCCAAGTCTATTCTCACTTTCGCGAAATGGGGGGAAATGCAACGAGGAAGGATCAAGTGAACAAAAGCTGAAGGCATCGGGAAGTGCGCATCTTAAACCTATCTCCCTTTTTTCAGATGGAAGCGTCCTTGGCTGCCAGGAGCACAAAACGCAAACAGACAGTATAAGCCACTGCTTGCCGCTCGCTCCCATTAAAATCTCCGGCAGAGTTTCCGCCCTGTATTTCTCTCTCCCGTGATATTTCCGGGCTGGAGTGTTAACGTAGTAACGAGCCAATAAGAATAAAACTATGCTACGCTGCAAGGTTTCTTGACACTGGCGTCGTGACGTCAGCGTGACGCCAGCCAATGAAAAACGAGCTAGATAAAACGTCACAGCCTACTTGGCGAATTAGAGGAGATCCTTAACTGCTTCTGAGCTCTTATTGGCTCCGCGCGTAGTGACGTTTAGTGTCAAGGTAAGTTGCTTTCTGGTATAGTTCATTTCTTTTGCTTGAAAACATTTTATTCCTCATTTTACTAGATAGCAGAATCGCAATAGTAAATAACATTCTTCTTTAATGTTCAAAACACATATTTTTTTAGTTTTTCTTGCTTGTTGGAAAACCAGCATTAAGTCAGAGTAACCCTGAATGTTGGTTTTTCCTAAAGAAATATTTTTTAAAAATGTCAAGCTAAAAACAAAGAAAAAATTAAAAGTGAATGCATATGTTGCTCCTTTATACAATTTCATATGATTTTCAGGAATAAGAAAATGTGCACTTTTATGAGCGTTTTCTTGAAAATTAACCGATTGTTAGGGGGTTAAAGGAAAAGGAATTTTTTTTGTATTTTCTTCTGTTTTTTTCAAAACAGCTGTTTGAAAATTGTGCTCATTTTATCAAGTCAAGAACTTTATATCTTGCCGAAAGTTCAGCTGCAATGTACGACACATTGCATCTGGTGCTTATACGATTTTTTCTCATTTTATTTATTTATTTATTTATTTATTTATTTATTGAATGACATCATAAATTTGAGTAACGATTAAAAAGCTTACCCCTCTGAACAACGACTGAACAAAAAAAAAGAAAATAATATGAATGAAACAGCTCAATAAAAACTGCATTCTAATGTGCATTTTCTTTTGTTCTTTGGGAAAAACTGACTGAATCATGCTATATATTGTGCGCACTTCATACATTGCATTCGAAATTACCTTTTTATCCAAACTAGAAGTTCATTAAAATTAAAATTTAATAAAATGGAATCAGGAATTCCGTGCACATTACCGAAAAGAGAATATATGGCTAGAGGAGATGATAAGTTACTGCAAACGTTTAGACGAGACCTTAACGTTGATTTCAGCCTTGAAAAGTCTAGACCGCGGGTCAACTTTTTATTCGAGGCTGTTCGTTTAACTATAAGTAATGACCCGGCAGTTATTTCATCACGAAGTGGCATTACTATTGATGTAGTTATACGGTATTATAATGCTTCAATAATGCTACTCGTATCTTGCATTGTTAGTATGACAAATACTCGCATGCTGGCTTAGTTATGATCCAGCCAGAAGAACCAATGGAGCTAAACTGATCAAGGTATAGTAACATTAATTTGCTTTCATTTGGTTATGGTATTTATTCAGACTTATTGATGATATCTAATGCTGTTTTCCGGGTTCTTTTTTTTTTTTTAACGTGATTTCCACCCTCCTTCTAATATTGAACCCGGTTGGATGCTTAATTAAGTTAAAGTAAGTGATCTTCATTTGATATTGTTCATTTCTCAATTTGGGTAAAATTAACTAATTTACTTCTTTATTTTGTTTCATTTTATTTATCGATATTTTTTTTCTTTCTCT